>JASDQU010242175.1:143093-156613 GCA_032191745.1 Picea mariana
AAAAATGAAAATAAAAATAATAATAACAATAATTAAAAAAAAAAAAACAACTTAAATAATAATTATGATCTTCGTAAAATCTTATAACACAAAGGGAGTAAGAAATTTAAATTATTCATAAAACATCTATTGGAATTAATTGTTTTATCTTTTGATAAATTAGAATATACTAATTAAATGATAAAGGGGAAAAATGGTTAAAATTCCACACCTGCCTTTTTGAGTTCTAATTAAAAGGGGGAAAGAGGGAAAATCTAAAATTTTACAAAACTAGGAAAAGAGGTAAACATAAAAAGGGAAAAGGGGAACTTAAGGGAAAAAGTGGAAGGCCAAACTTAGTAAAGCATCTACCATTTAAGAAATTTCCAATTTAAACTGAACTAGCCATTTAATAAAAAGGGAAAGTTATTAAAACATGTAAGAAAATTTGGGGACACCTAGGAGTGATTCTAGGAGTAACTCTAGGTGGGTGAGGGAAATAAAGATAATTATTTAATTAAAGAAATTAGTTTATGGAGGAATGTAGGGGATGGGGGACACTTGTACGGAGAAAATGTTTTAGGAATTTATTTTTAAAACTTTAATTAAATGATATTTGAGGAAAGAAAGGAAGTTTAAAACTCTATATAATGAAGGAAGGAGAAGGATGAATATCATATTCTGTTTGCGTAATGTTACACTACAAAAATATTCACTTGACTGACTTAACCTGTGGGAGTTGGGATACCCAGCTCAGTGAGGAGTGGTTTCTCGGCCTTGTGAGGCGAGCTGGGAGCTAGTCGAAATCTCTGGATAGTGAGTGTGTGGCCCCTTTGCGGCTCGGTGGGCTAAGGGAGAAGAAGAGTACCCCTAGCATTGGCTGGGAGGTACCGGTGAAGTCTCGACGGTCGGCGAGCAGAAGTTGCACGGAGCACGTGGACGTCACTCTGAGCAGGTGTTCAAGCAACGATACGCTCTCTTCTTTTTGTTTAGTAGATGTTGTAGGTGTTATATATAGATCTGCATGTTGCTTAGGTATGTAAATTGATTGTTTAGATTGATGACTGAAATTTTCCTAGCTTAGCTCTACGACTGTTGATTCCCTTGGCCTTCATTTTTTCGCATGTCTTGATCACCTAGTTGTGTGTGATTGTGACCTTCATGGCTATTAGCCTTTGTCCCTAGCTCACAAGTTCTCGCCTGGGCAGTCGGCCAAGAGCCTGATCTATGGTCATCACCTTAGCATTAAAAGACCTATGCATCTCAATGCCCTACTTTTCTGTGCTAGGATGGCGAGCGAAGGAAGTTCCTGTCAGCCGTCTACCCCTTCTGATTGTTGTTGTTTGGTTGATTGTATTTTTCCCTCTTGCGATTGATTTGTTCATGCTGCGATCTTCTATTTCTTTTCCTTTTCACCTTGGATTCATCGCCCACACTCTTCTTGGTCGAACTGTTTTAGTTTAAGGGTTATGGTAGCCTAAAGCACATCTAGGTATTTTAATTGTTGAGAGTTCGATTTCATTTTTATCGAATGACCCATGGAAAGTCGAGTTTTTATTTAGCTTTTAATGCCGATAGAATCCTTGGATTAAGCCTCTCATGTGATCCTTTTTGTTAGTCCTGTCAATTTAATTCTTCAACCCATCAGTTCACGTTCATCCTTGAATCAAGTAGTTCGTTTGTTTTTTTTGTTGAGTTATCCCTTGAATAATCTCTCTCTTGGAGCTACCCTTGCCATGGTGGTTTACTCACTTCAGTAAGTTGCTCAAGCCCTCCAATCAAGGAGACCTGTTCAAATGTTGCATTCTGGAATTTTTGGACAGCCTGCGATTGCCTTTGAGGGCATTTTTTTTTGCTCTTTTTGAACCACCATTTATACCAATGGTTTTATTGAGGAACCTTAGTGCTTGGTTGGGGTCAGGCTGCATTGCAAGTTGGGTGACCATGAAACGTTAACGACCTGTTAATGGCGTTCTCTTTACTGACTATGGATTTGCATTTTCATTTCAAATTGACTACGCTTCCTTAACTTGACGACATTGAGGGCTGTGTTCTGTAATCTCTTTTTACTTGCATGTTTCTTTTAACTGGGCAATTTATTTTGGGAAAATTTTTCTCCAACGATTTTTCTTTTTACCTGAGATCTTCATGGTTATACCTGCGTTTTTCTTCCTTTTCGTACTGAGATGGTTAACCTGCATTTACTGAATCGTTTCTGGACAATGTTTAAACACTAGGCCTTTACTTTACATCTTTTAATAATTGGATTTTACTTTTACTCTTTAATTTTGACGTTATATTCAAGGGCATAATTGTGTTCACGAAAACGCTACATTGACTGGTGTTTACCTTTACGACGTTTATTATTTTTTAGAATTTATTTTACCTCCAGTTGCCCTGAGCAGCATTTAAATGATCTGCAGATAATCTCGATTGATTATCCACGGAAATCATGCTATGTACCGACTACCATTGCAATCTATGTATTGACTGTTTTAACATTATCCTACAGTCCACCTGAAATTATGAGCAATCTTTCCACCCTTGGCTTCTTTTATGTTACATACTAGTTGACATCCACTGGAATTTTCTGAAGGATTTTACACCCTTGGGCTACGATTGTCACATAGATTGGCAATGAATTGCCACATCAAAACTACTACAACGAAATTTTATCTTGTAGGGTGTGACAGCGGGCTGGCTCATGCGTGGTAAGCGTTATGTTTAATTTCACTGGATAGCATTGTTATTGTCATAATTTTTACCCTTAATCGCTCCACTTTGCCTGCATAGAGAGTGTGCCATGTTCTTGACAGCCCGCATTGACCGTTGGGTTATTAGACTGCCTGTAACGATTCCCGTGACTTCATAAGTTTGGTGTAGGCATGGTACTGAGATGCTTTATGACAACTCATCTCTAATGTCAAGTATTATTAATGGTGAATTATTGTTGCAGACTAATTTGCGTTTGTACTTTTGCAATCTCATAAGTTTGTTGCCTAAATTGCTGACAGATCTTGTAACCTATGCCTGACTTTAGCTTAGACAACAAGCTAATGATTCAATGATTTTGCCTGAGTTTTGCCCCTGCCCTGAGTCCTTACCTTTACTTTTACCTGGTAGTGAATATTATTAAATGCCTTATTATTTGTTGTATTACTTTTAATGCCTTGTTATTTGCTTTACGTTAATTGCCCGGTTATTTATTATTAAATGCCTTATTATTTGCTTTATTATTTTTAATTCCTTGTTGTTTTTCTTTACGTTAAATGCCTAGTTATTATTATTAAATGTCATGTTATTAAATACCTTGTTATTTGCTTTATGATAAATTGTTTGTTATTCGCTTCATTATTTATTTTAATGGTAGCATTCTAGTTTAAGATGGTTGCTATGGTTATCAAGATTAATGGCTAGTTGGATGGAGATTTGGATTAAAATAGATGTGACCTTGTAGGTTGTGTTAATGATTTAATTTGATTGGGGAGTAAAGATGGGATTGCATATTTTAAATTTGCTAGACTGATTGCATTTAATGTCTATTTGATTGTAAATTAATGGCTAAATTATGAATTAGACAATCTAGTTGGATTACAATTAATGATTCATTATATTTTTAATTATTCACCAAGTCGAAGTTCAGACTTGCTTATTGATGTCTATGTAACGTTGATTTAGAGAGTAGCTTGATGACATTTTGTAATTTAAAATTTCACAAATGGATTGCTTTTAAGACTAACTTAGATTGTACCTTATTATCATATTGCATTTTGGACATAATAAGTTAGGCTCGTAATAGATGATTAAAATAGACTGTAATTATTGACTAGCTTGACTCGACGATTGATCGGGGTATTAGCGAAGTTGTGTTTAGCTTGTGCTTCCCATTGAGGGTGTTGTGGTTCCTTTTAATTAATGTTTGTACTTGGTTGTAACCATTTAATGTGCTTCGTTTCTCACTATAAGGGTTCTAGTTACTTGTGTAATTAATTTTGGGTTGTTAGGATGATTGTTCTTAGCTTAGTAGGCTTGGTCTGCTTGTGTCGAGAGGGATGTAGACACCTCCTTGTTCCTCATAATAGTTGCTAGCCTTGAGACCTTAAATGGTCAAAATCAATGGGACCCTGGGCTTGAGCATTGCTTATGTGTCCTGGAGGTCCTAACCATTGTAGGGTAGGATGGGCAGGTGGTCATTCTTATTCTTCGTTAGTTGAATGTCGTACATTGCTTCCAGTGCTTGATGTGATTTTATGTTAGGCTGTTATGTTGTTGTTGGATGAGTTGCATGCGTTGTGTTCGTCATCATGTTGCGATTTTGAGTATAATGTCATCATTATATTACTACACACAAAAAAAAAAAAAAAAAATTGCACTTGTTATGTGAGGCTTGTTGTCTTGACGAAATGGGAGGTTTTTACATGTGGTATCATAGCAAGGTTCAACTTGCGACTTGGGATCACTATGACTTTCATTGACATTATTTGATTATAATGTCGCTAATTGAGCTAACTTGTGTGCATGCAGGTAATCATGGTTAGAGGACGCCGCGGAGGCAGATGATGGGGTGCTAGGGGAGGAGGTGCGATGCCTCTAGTAGAATCCATGCCTGAGGGGTCTAACCTATAGGGAGACGAGCAGGTTCTCGGACAGGAGCAGATAGCAGTTGGTGATGTAGTCGGAATGATGAGATCTTTTTAGCGCATGTTCGAGGCACTGATCAATTGTTTGGACAGAGATGAGGCCAGGGCGTCGTCACCCACTGAGATTCCACCGTGCGCTCCGGTCGGTACTGGTAGCATTCACTGTGAACTCGAGAAGGTCAAATTTCTCAAGTTCTTTGGTGCCCCAGATGGTGCAACTGCTGAGGCATGGTTGGAGAATATGGCGATGTGCTTCACACTTCGCAATTATACCTCCAACATGAAGGTTTTCATGGCGGTCTTTCAACTGAAGGGGAGCGCTCTTATATGGTGGAAGATGCTCCTACCGCAGTTGAACATGGTCGTTGAAGACGTGTCATGGGAAATGTTCAAGGAATGATTTCGAGAGAGGTACCTTTCAGAGGAATTCATTGAGCGTCAACTCAATGAGTTCAATGCCTTACGACAAGGAGGTCGTACGGTGCCTGAGTACAAGGCCCGTTTTATGGAGTTGCTCCGGTATGCTCCACACCTTAACACTGAGAAACTTAAGGTCAATAGGTTCATTTTGGCCTTAACGACAACATACATGCAAAGGTCAAGATTCTGATGCCTCAAACCTTGCATCATGCCATCCAAAAGGCCCTCATAGCAGAGGAGGAGCTTATCAGTGGGGGTCATACCAGGATTCCAGCGAGACTAGCAGGATAGGTGTCATCTGGAGCACAACAACATCAGACACCAGCTAGACATAGCAGGATAGGTTTCATCTGGAGCACAACAGCATCAGACACCAGCTAGACATACACCGGGATATCGTGGCTTCCAGAGGGGACCCACTTTCACTACACCTCAGCGAATGATGCCTCAGCAGCGGACACCTTATCAGGGACCATAGCATCAGTAGCAGCGTCAACCATAGCAGTAGCAGCTTAGGCCTATTTAGCATAACAAACAAGGATTCCAGGTCGGTGGGCCATAATCTTCTACTTTGAGTACCAAGACTACTAGGCCGAAGAAGGGGTGTTGGACGTGTGGGGAACCACACTACCAGCACGAATGCCCTATGGAGAGGACTAGAGTGTTCAGATAAGCTGGACCCACTATCGTGGGATATATGGGCAAGGCCCATCAGATTCATGCAGCGGTGAATAACTACCAGGCAGAACATCAGTCGACTATGCTCGAGACGACAGGTACCGTCGCTGACCAGAACCTTAGTATTTTGATAGATCCCAATTCTATCGAGAGTTTCATTTCTGGTGAAACGCTAAAAAGGATTAAGGTAAAGGCAGTCGAACAGGATGAGTTTAGCTTTGTAGAGATGGCCTCAAGAGCCAAACATAAGGTTGGAGGAAAGGTTACGAGCTATGTCCTTAACCTGGGAGAGTTTGTCACAAGGGCTAACCTATATGTCACGATCCTAGGATCTTATGATGTCATGATTGGTATGGACTAGTTGGAATCGCATGAGGTGATACTCAACTATAAGATGGAATGATTGAGCTTGGTCAACGATGAGGGATAGAGACATGTGATTGTAGGTCGAAACCAGGGAGTTTCCGTGAGGTTCATCTCTTCCTTACAACTTCGGAAGAGCATGAGTAAGGGGTGCAAGCTTTATGAGATCCTTGCGTTAAACAAGAAGGGAGTAGTGAAAGGTCTAGAACACCTTCCGGTGGTGAGAGAGTTTGTGGAAGTATTTCCGGAGGAGTTACCTGGGATGCCACTAGAGAGGGAATTGGAGTTTACCATAGACCTAAAACTAGGGACTGAACCGATAGCAAGAACACCTTATCGGATGTCAACCCCATAGTTACAAGAGTTGAAAATGCAACTGAAGGAGTTGCTGGACCTAGGAATGACACGTCCTAGTGTGTCACCGTGGGGTGCACTTGTTATTTTCATATGAAAGAAGGATGGGTCATGGAGGCTCTGCATTGACTACCATCAATTGAACAAGGCCATGATCAAGAATCAGTATTCGTTGCCAAGAATTGATGATCTGTTCAATCAAATGAAGGTTGCAACGGTGTTCTCAAAAATCGACTTGTGATCAAGATACCACCAGTTATGGATTAAGGAAGATGACTTCCCTAAGACCGCCTTTAAGATGAGGTTTGGACATTACGAGTTTACTGTTTTACCGTTTGGACTGACAAATGCCCCGGGGGTATTTATGAGTTTGATGAATCAGGTGTTCCGCGAGTACTTGGACAAGTTCATCCAAGTATTCATTGATGATATTTTTATTTACTCTCGGACGACGGAGGAGCATGACGAGCACTTACACTTGGTACTACGGTGTCTACGAGAGCACAAATTGTATGGGAAGTTGTCCAAATGCTCAATTTATCAATCAAAGATTCACTACTTAGGGCATGTTATCTCCGGCGAAGGCATCTCCATGGATCCAGCCAAGGTCGAGGCTATTATGGAATGGTCGATGTCGATGAATGTACCAGAAGTGCGTAGATTCATGGGGTTAGCAGGATACTATTGACAGTTCATCGAGGGATTTTCGAAGATATCAAATCCGATCACAGAATTGCAGAAGAAAAACAAGAAGTTTGTTTGGACCGAGAGATGCGTGGAAGAATTTCGGAGGCTCAAGGAGTTGTTGACAACAACATCGATACTAAAGGTCCTTGACATGGATGCGGACTTCTTGGTATGCACTGACGCATCCAAGGAAGGCTTAGGTGGGGTCTTGATGCAAGACGGACGAGTGATCACTTACATTTTGAGAAAACTGAGAAGGCATGAGGAGAACTACGCGATGCACGATTTGGAGTTGTTAGCCATCATATATGCCTTGAAGGTTTGGAGACACTACCTTGTTGGATGAAAATTTGAAGTAAAGACTGACCACTTTGGACTACAACACATATTTATGCAAGGCGACCTGAATTCATGACAACGACATTGGTTGGAATTGCTTAGCGAGTACGATTTTGAGATTACTTACATAAAAGTAACTGTGAACCGAGTGGCGGATGCATTGAGTCGGAGACCACGCATCTTTTCGATGCTGTTGCTTCGGACAAATCTGCATGAAAAGATTCTAACTTTACAGCGTGATGATGACTGATACAAAGAGGTCGAGGGTTTTATCAGACAAAGCACAATGATGGTACCAAAATTGGAAGGATTTTCATTTGATAGCGATGGATTATTGAGGTTTAAAAATTGGATCTACGTACCACCGAATGATGAGTTGAGGATGTTGATCCTGAGTGAGGCTCATAGAGCAGTTTACATGGCTCACCCGGGAGTCACAAAGATGAGGGAAGACCTTAAACCCTTATTCTTCTAGAAGGGAATGAAGGCAGACATAGTCAACTATAAGGTCAAATGTCTAGAATGATAGCAGGTAAAGGCTGAACATAAACACCCAACAGGATTACTACAACCACAAGCTATTCCAGAATCAAAATGGGAGGTTATTACGATGGATTTTGTTGTTGGATTGCCACTTATGGAAAGGAGACGTGACTCGATTTTTGTAGTAGTAGACACTCTAACGAAGAGTGCTCACTTTATTCCTATGTGTACAATGTATCAGGAACCTGACATAGCTAGAGTTTTCATCAGTGAGATTGTGAGGATCCATGGCATGCCTAAGAGGATTATATCCGATCAAGGATCGGTGTTTATTGGATGATTTTGGACGAGTTTCCAAGAGGCCTTGGGAACCCAACTTAACTTTAGTACGATGTATCACCTGGAGACTGATGGGAAGACCGAACGAATGAACTAGACCTTGGAGGACATGTTGCACATGTACGTGATGGACCAACAAAAGCATTGGGAAGAATTCTTTCCACTAGTGGAGTTCACTTACAACAACAGTTACCAGAGCACCATTAAGATGGCGCCTTTCAAGTTTCTTTATAGACGACCATGTCAGACGCCATTGAGTTGGGATCAGCTTGAGGATAGCTTCCTAGTGGGACCAGAAGTGATCCAAGAAATTGAAGAGAAAATGCAAACAATAAGACAAAGGATTAAAGAAGCGTAGGATTGACATAAGAGTTATGCCAATGCGCACTGTGTCAACTGTAGTTACGAGGTCGGTGATCGAGTCGTCTTACAGGTTAAACCGCACAAGAGTTTGATCAAGTTTGGGAAGGGAGATAAACTCTCTCCTAGGTTCATGGGACCTTTCGAGATTGTGGAGAGAAAGAGGCCCGTGGCCTATCGACTAGCCTTGCCTGATTCTTTGAGGCATATTCATGATGTTTTTCATGTATTTGTTTTGAGACATTATATTAGTGATCCTACACATGTTATCGACATGAGTTCCTTGGAGGTATCAGACGAGGGGGTGCTCAAAGATGAGCCTATCCACATCTTGGATCATCGTGTTCGACAGCTACGTCGTTGAACGATAAAGCAGGTCAAGGTCCATTGGGGCAATTATAGTACGCACTTGGCGACCTAGGAGGACGCATATGATATGCGCCAACAATTTCCATTTTTGTTTGAGAGATAGACATATGATACTGTGATACACTTTATTTCAGCATATATACTGTAAAACTTTGGGATGAAGTTTAGACCAAGAGGGGTTGTATGTAACATCCTTCTCTGGCGCACTCAGTGAACTAATTCTTTGAGGACACTTGCTCACAAGTGATCCGTATTATTATGCTATTAAAAATTTTGATTTTGATTATGAGGCATTAGGGGATGATCACATGTTGTTTTTCCACCTCGACATAGAAAGGTGCTATTGACTCGGTTTTACTAAGTGTGCATGATTTTGGATCTCGAGGATGGAGAGACATCAATGGAACCCCTTGGACTCTGGATCGATTCGGGGTGTGTACCATTAGGGTTTGATTGTTTTACTGTGATGTTAATGCATCTCATTAGATGATATGATATGGATATGTTCTGACATTATTTGCTGATGATGCAGGCTGATGATAGCTTGCCAACCAGACTCACATGTGGAGTAAAGGGGTCACGCATGACTACCAGAGATGTTGAGGGAGAGGTGTGGAAAGCAACCCTCCCACAACCTACTAGCACCCCTGTCGTGGCTCGAACTGTAGGTTAACGATTATCTAGTTTGAGAGGACCCACAATGCTATGAGGGCAGACTGTGACAGTCACTCACGATGATTCTAAGTGGTGCGCAATAAGGTGGGGGCCTTATTCCTTAGAAGACCTTAGTCTCCCACAAGTTCACCTNACTAGCACCCCTGTCGTGGCTCGAACTGTAGGTTAACGATTATCTAGTTTGAGAGGACCCACAATGCTGTGAGGGCAGACTGTGACAGTCACTCACGATGATTCTAAGTGGTGCGCAATAAGGTGGGGGCCTTATTCCTTAGAAGACCTTAGTCTCCCACAAGTTCACCTAGCGGAGTGTTGACTCCAGAGGTTATTGATGTCTACCAAGTCAGTCAAGAGGTGAGTGGAACCCTTGGATCACGTAGTGCATCTTGAAGGGCACGTCACGCAAGGGAATAGATGAGGCAAGTGGCACCCTTGGAGCACCTAGTGCGTCCTGAAGGGAACGCCGCATTGTTGTTGATAAATAAATGAATCTAGACAGCCGTAGGATGAACATTGTGACAAGAATTTTTAAAAAACATTTTCCCGAATAAAATGTCACCCTTCACGAAAATTAAGGTCTAGTCTAAATTATGCTAGTGGTAAAATTTTGTCTACCGTTAAAAAAAAAAATAACAAAATAATAATAACAATAATTAAAAAAAAAAAACAACTTAAATAATAATTATGATGTTCATAAAATCTTATAACACGAAGGGAGTAAGAAATTTAAATTATTCATAAAAGATCTGTTGGAATTAATTGTTTTATCTTTTGATAAATTAAAATATACTAATTAAATGATAAAGGGGAAAAATGGTTAAAATTCCACACCTGCCTTTTTGAGTTCTAATTAAAAAGGGGAAAGAGGGAAAATCTAAAATTTTAGGAAACTAGGAAAAGAGGTAAACATAAAAAGGGAAAAAGGGGAACTTAAGGGAAAAAGCGGAAGGTCAAACTTCATAAAGAATCTACCATTTAAGAGCTTTCCAATCTAAACTGAACTAGAAATTTAATAAAAAGGGAAAGTTATTAAAACCTGTAAGAGAATTTGGGGACACCTAGGAGTGATTCTAGGGGTAACTCTAGGTGGGTGAGGGAAATAAAGATAATTATTTAATTAAATAAATTAGTTTATGGAGGAATGTAGGGGATGGGCGACACTTGTACGGAGAAGAATTTTTAGGAATTTATTTTTAAAACTTTAATTAAATGAGATTTGAGGAAACAAAGGAAGTTCGAAACTCTATATAATGAAGGAAGGAGAAGGATGAATATCATATTCTATTTGCATAATGTTGCGCTGCAGAAATAGTCACTTGACTGACTTAACTTGTGGGAGTTAGGATACCCAACTCAGTGAGGAGTGGTAGCTCGGCCTTGTGAGGTGAGCTAGGAGATAGTCGAAATCTCTGGATAGTGAGTGTGTTACCCCTTTGCAGCTCGGGGGGCTAAGGGGGAAGAAAAGTACCCCTAGAATTGGCTGGGAGGTATCGATGAAGTCTCGACGGTCGACGAGCGGAAGTTGCATGGAGCGTGCGGACATCACTCAAAGCGGGCGTTCAGGCAATGGTACACTCTCTCCTTTTTGTTTAATAGATGTTGTAGGTGTTATACTTAGATCTGCATGTTGTTTAGGTATGTAAATTGATTGTTTAGATTGATGACTGAACATTTCCTAGTCTAGCTCGATGACCATTGACTCCTTTGACCTTCGTTTTTTCGCATGTCTTGACCACCTAGTTGTGTGTGATTGTGACCTTAATGGTTGTTAGCCTTCGTCCCTAGCTTACTAGTCCTCGCATGAGTAGTCGGCCAGGAACCTGATCTACGGTCGTCGCCTTAGCATTAAAAGACCTATGGATATCAACGCCCTACTTTTCTATGTGAGGATGGTGAGTGAAGGAAGTTCCTGTTCATCGTCGACCCCTTCTTATTGTTCTTGGTTGGTTGATTGTATTGCGCCCTCTTGTGATTGATTTGTTCATGCTGTGATCTTCTATTGCTTTTCCTTTTCACCTTGGAGTCATCGCCCACACTCTTCTTGGTTGAATGGTTTTAGTTTAAGGGTTATGGTAGCCTGAATCCCATCCAGGTATTTTAATTGTTGAGAGTTCGATTTCATTTTTGTCGAATGACCCGTGGCAAGTCAAGTTTTCATTTAGTTTTTACTGTCAATAGAATCCTTGAATTAAGCCTTTCGTGTGGTCCTTTTTGTTAGTCCTATCAATTTAATTCTTGAACCCATCAATTTGCGTTCATCCTTGAATCAAGTAGTTCGTTTATTTTTTTTGTTGAGTTATCCCTTGAATAATCGCTCTCTTGGAGCTACCCCTTCCATGGTGGTTTACTCGCTTCAATAAGTTGCTCAAGCCCTTCGATAAAACAGACCTATTCAAACATTGCATTCTCAAATTTCTTGACAGTCTACGATTTCCTTTGAGGGCATTTTTTTTTCTCTTTTTGAACCACCATTTATACCAACGTTTTTATTGAGGAACCTTAGTGCTTGGTTGGGGTCAGGCTGCGTTTCAAGTTGGGTGACCGTGAAACTTTAACGACCTGTTAATGGCGTTCTCTTTACTGACTATGGCATTGTGTTTTCATTTCAAATTGACTATGCTTCCTTACCTTGACGACATTGGGGGCTATGTTCTGTAATCCCTTTTTACTTGTGCATTTTTTTTTACTAGGCAATTTATTTCGGGAAAATTTTTCTCCAACAATTTTTCTTTTTACCTGAGATCTTCATGGTTATACCTGTGTTTTTCTTCCTTGTCGGACTGAGATGGCGACCCTATGTTTACTGAATCATTTCTAGACAATGTTTAAACATTGGGCCTTTACTTTACATCTTTTAATAATCGGATTTTACTTTTACTCTTTAATTTTGGCATTATATTCAAGGGCATAATTGTGTTAAGGACAACTCTCCATTGACTGGTGTTTACCTTTATGGTGTTTATTATTTGTTAGAATTTATTTTGCCTCTAGTTTCCCTGAGCAACATTTAAATGATCTACATAGAATCTCGATTGATTATCCACAAAAATCATGCTATGTACTGACTGCCATTGCAATCTATGTATTAATTGTTTTAACATTATCCTACAGTCCACCCGAAATTCTAAGCAATCCTTTCAGCCTTGGCTGCTTTTATGTTACATGCCGGATGACATCCACCCGAATTTTATGAAGGATTTTACACCCTTGGGCTATCATTGTCACATAGATTGGCAGAGAATTGCCACATCAAAACTACTACAACGAAATTTTATCTTGTAGGGTGTGACAGCGGGATGGCTCATGCATGGTAAGTGTTATGTTTAATTTCACTAGATAGCGTTGTTATTGTCAGAAGTTTTACCCTTAATCGATCCACTTTGCCTGCATAGAGAGCATGCCCTGTTCTTGACAACCCACATTGACCGCCGAGTTATTAGACCACCTGTAACGATGCCTGCGAATTCATAAGTTTGGTGTAGGCACGGTATTGAGATGCTTTATGACAACTCATCACTAATGTCAAGTAATATTAATGGTGAATTATTGTTGCAGACTAATCTACGTTTGTACTTTTGCAATCTCATAAGTTTGTTGCCTAAATTACTGACGGATCTTGTAACCTGTGCTTGACTTTAGCTTAGACAACCAGCTAATGATTTAATGATTTTTCCTGAGTTTTTCCCCATCCCTGAGCCCTTACCTTTGCTTTTACCTGGCAGTGAATATTATTAAATGCCTTATTATTTGCTTTATTATTTGTAATGCCTTGTTATTTTCTTTATGTTGATTTCCCAATTATTTATTATTAAATGCCATATTATTAAATGCCTT
>JASDQU010242175.1:156633-191722 GCA_032191745.1 Picea mariana
ACTTTAGCTTAGACAACCAGCTAATGATTTAATGATTTTTCCTGAGTTTTTCCCCAGCCCTGAGCCCTTACCTTTGCTTTTACCTGGCAGTGAATATTATTAAATGCCTTATTATTTGCTTTATTATTTGTAATGCCTTGTTATTTTCTTTATGTTGATTTCCCAATTATTTATTATTAAATGCCATATTATTAAATGCCTTATTATTTGCTTTATTATTTTTAATTCCTTGTTATTTTTCTTTACGTTAAATGCCCGGTTATTTATTATTAAATTCCATGTTATTAAATACCTTATTATTTGCTTTATGATAAATGATTTGTTATTCGCTTGATTATTTATTTTAATGGTAGCATTCTAGTTTAAGATGGTTCCTATGGTTATCAAGATTAATGGCTAGTTGGATGGAGATTTGGATTAAAAGAGATGTGACCCTGTAGGTTGCGTTAATGATTTAATTTGATTGGGGAGTAAAGATGGGATTTCATATTTTAACTTTTCTCAACTCGCTTCATTTAATTTCTATTTGATTGTAAATTAATGGCTAAATTATGGATTAGACAATCTAGTTAGATTATAATTAATGATTCATTGTATTTTTAATTATTAGCCAAGTCGAAGTTCAGACTTGCTTATTGATGTCTATCTAACGTTGATTTAGAGGGTACCTTGATGACATTTTGTAATTCAAAATTGCGCAAATGGATTGGTTTTAAGACTAAATTAGATTGTACCTTATTGTCATATTGCATTTTAGACATGCTAAGTTGGGCTCGTAATAGATGATTAAAATAGACTGTAATTATTGACTAGCTTGACTTGACGATTGATCAGGGTATTGGCGAAGTGGTGTTTAGCTTGCGCTTCCCATTGAGGGTGTTGTGGTTCCTTTTAATTAATGTTTGTACTTGGTTGTAACCATTTAATGTGCTTGGTTGCTCACTCTAAGGGTTATAGTTACTTGTGTAATTAATTTTGGGTTGTTAGGATGATTGTTCTTAGCTTAGTAGGCTTGGTCTACTTGTGTCGGGCGAGATGTAGACACCTCCTTGTTCCTCAGAACAATCACCAGCCTTGAGACCTTAAATGGTCAAAATCGATGGGAACCTGGTCTTGAGGATTGCTTATGTGTCCTGGAGGTCCTAACCATTGCAAGTTAGGATGAGTGGGTGGTCATTCTTATTCTTCATCGGTTGAATGTCGTACATTGCTTCTAGGTGCTTGATGTGATTTTATGTTAGGTCGTTATGTTGTTGTTGCGTGATTTGCATGCATTTTGTTCGTCGTCGTGTTGTGATGTTGAGTATAATGTCATCATTATCTTCCTAGACACACACAAAAATAAAAATAAATTTTTCACTTGTTATGTGAGGCTTGTTGTCGTGACGAAATGGGAGGTTTTTACACCTAATTAGGATGTCAAGGATATTAGCGGGAAATAATATTGACATATGTTTGTCTATCAACATAAACAAGTTGGTGTAAATGATATGAAGGTGCATTTTTCTTGTATGCTATAATTCATAGAACATTGATTACTTCAAGGACCTGTCAAGCATGATCAACACTTTTAGTTTGTTGACAAAAAAATATTTAAATGATTTCGTAATATGAATTGATAATTATAGTATCTATAAGACAATTTGGATGGATTTTAGTTGGGCATGGAACACTTGAATTTGGCATGCAGTGTTATCCTATGTATACAAATTCTTTTTCGATAAGGCACATATTTAGATCATAAAGAGTATATTATTGTATCATATTTGAATTTTTTTTTTCAGTTGCGTTTGCAAAACATGATCAAAATGAAATTCAAAACAAAAAAAAATATGAAATACCATATTAATCCAGATAACCCAAAATGTTTTAGCTACATTATAAACTACTTGATGTAGAATCTAGAAATCAAATCAACATTGATCATTTGTATCATTGTAACTAATTTCAAATATAGTTTAAATAATAGTGAAATCCATAATAATAATCATACTTCAACTATCATATCAAGTAGATATTGACTAATTTCAAATAAAATATATGTTTCATTATTTGTTCTACATACTTTTTCAATGTTCAATAAAACAAAATCAGTAAATTAAAAAAAGAAGAATAAATGAGAACAATGAACATACCTATGATTAAAAAAATATTTTTTTGATTGTATTTGACCTTTTCAATTTTGATGTACGAGTACTCATGAAGCCAAGTATTGGATTTAGAATTACAATTACACACAAAAAACCATGAATATCATTATGCCCGATTGAATTTGCATATCATATATTGATTTCATAATCCTCATAACTCAAATTCATCCAAATATCTATGAATACTTATGAATTTAGTCTCTTGAAGAGGATAACCCCAACAAATGTATCTACAATGTAAACTACTTGATGTAGAATCTACAAAGCAAATCAACATTGTCCATTTATGTTAATGTAACTAATGTCAACTATAGTTTATGATAGTGATAATACATGATAACCATACTTCAAATATCATACTAAGTATATATGGACTAATTTCAAATAAAACATATCTTGAATTATTCATCTTACATAGTTTTCAGTGTTGCATAAAAAATTTTAGTAAATTTGAAAAAGAAGAACACGTGACAACAATGAACGTAAATGTGATTAAAACATGGATTTTTAATTGTATTTGACCTTTGTAATTTTGAAGAATGAATATTCCTGAATCCAAGTCTTGGATTTACAATTGTATTTAGATGCAACAAACCATGAATCCATTTTCATTTGATATTCTAATTTCACAATGGTCGGAATTCAAATTCGTGAAAATGTCCATGAACACTTATGAAGTGAGATATTTGAAGAAAAAATCAATTTATACACAAGAAATAATGAATTCCATCATGGTCATTCCAATACACATCTAATATATTGACTTCATAATTGCTAGAATCCAAGTTTTTCCAAATGTAGTCAATATGATTTTGTGTTTTTGGAATAGATTTGTTTGCTATCTCTTGCAAATTTTATGAGTTCATATGTTCAACAACATAGGCATTCCAATAGAGTATGAACACCTTTATCAACCATTCACACAACTAGATAAAAGATCAACGTACCAATGTTTTGATGTAGTAAATCCCTTATGGAGAAACACCCACAAACCCAACCAATGTGACCACTTGGAGCAATTTATTAATGCAAATGAAAAATATTAGATAGAGATTTATAAGAGAGTTTTTCATAATTGATCATCAACAAATCACCCTCCATGTTCTATAAATAGATATCATAGACCAATTATGTGTTAATCCATGCATCAATGTTGCACAAAGATCATATTCACCATCATATTAACTAACTACAAATGCATACTAATTCATACTAAAGAAACACACTAACAAACAAACTTTTAACTAATGACACATTAAACCATGTTGATATTAACTAACTCCTAATTGTCTAAATATCCTAACATCCCCACTTAAGAAAAACTTTTGACGGGATTGAAGGATTTACAAAGGTGACACATTATGAAAAGGAAGGAGGAATTAGATCCTATCCCCCTTTAATGAAAACTTCCTGAAATCCTCACATAGATTGAAGTTTGGAAAACATCACTTGTGTAAGTCTATTTGTCAATATGTTATAAAATTGATCTGTGTAGGAAAAAAGAGAATTTCAATAACTTGATCATGAACGAGCTTTCATATGAAGTGCATGCGTATCTCAATGTGTTTTTTTCACTGATGTTGAACTAGGTATTTCGTGAGCTTGATGGAAATATGATTGTCGCACCAAAGGGTTGTTGAATGGTGTTTTTGTAATCCAAACTTTGAAAGGATATTTCAAAGCCAGAAGGATTATTGACTTGCATTAACCATTGCTCAGTACTATGCTTTTGTTGATGAAAGAGAAATAGCCTATTCTTTCTTACAAGCCCAAGTGATAGGTGTTGAACCAAGGTTGAAAACACAACGTGTAGTAGAATTTAGATCATCAACGTTGTTGGCTCAATTTCAATCAGTGAAACAAAAAAATAAAGGAGTTCCCCCTTAGATGTAAAGTATCCCAAACTAAACTATACCCCAGACACACCGAAGTATCATGTTAGCTGCTTTCCAGTGGATCTCGTGTTAGAAAAACAATATTGCAGAGCAATAAATTAAAAAAATGCGGAAATAAAACACAAAAGATACACAATACAATAGAGACATAGATATGCATGGTTCACCCAGTGTGGGATACATCCATGAGATAAATTGTTAGATCCTTCCTTTCTATTATCCAACAAAATGAAGGGATACAACCTACAACACACCCCTTGTGACTTCCTCTTCTTTCTCTCATAGTCTACTCTCTCAGAATATAATATTCTCCATAATACACAACCAAAATACAATTTCCTCATAAAAGAGGGTTTCCTTCTAGGGAAAAAAACCATAAAATAATTTCTACCATTAGATCTGTGACCTTATAATGAATGGTCCAGATAGACTATGAAATTACAATATTTTAAAGGCAATGTTTCTCAATATTTTTTTTCAGGGGCGCTTCCCTCAAATCCCTCTCTAGGGGGAGGCTACAAAAATTTTCATCACCCCCTTGGCGACAGTTGTGTGGGGAAATCCCCCCAACACCCACCCATTAGGGAATGGGGTCCAAGAATGGGTGAAAAAAACATCTGAATCAGGAAGATAATCAAGCTCCACATCCAACAATCTCCCACTTGGAAATTGATCACAAAATCTCCATTGTTGTTGTATCCATTGGACTATAATCCACCTTGGACCTGAAATTTTTTTCATTTGGACCATGGACATGTATTTTATCTCCTCCCATGTCTTGGGACACATTTACTTAGTTAATTTGAAATGGTTGGATAAAGGTGTACTAACTGATTTTTAATTCTTCATTCTAAACCTCTCCAACACCTTCTTTGTGTACTCACCCTCAGACAATGTCAATTTGCGATTTTTCCTGTCTCTTATTCTCATACCAAGATTTTTTTTGCAGCACCCAAATCCTTCATCACAAATGAATTAGCTAATATCTTCTTGAACACATTTCTATCCTGCATGTTATACCTTGCAACATGCATGTCATCTACATACCATAGAAATATAGTATAGCTTCCATTTTATATCCTTTTAAAACAAACACAGTGATCAAAATGACATCTACTATAAACTTTTTTTGTCATAAACCTGTCAAACTTCAAATACCACTTCATTGGAGTTTTCTTTAGGCCATACAATTTCTTCTTCAAACTACATACCAAATTTTCCTTCCCTTTGACCTCATACCCCTGTGGTTGCTGCATATAAATATCTTCTTCCAAATCCCCACGGAGAAAAGTTGTTTTTACATATAACTATTCAAGATGAAAATATTCTACTGCCACAAGACTTTAAATATTCCTAATTGAAGTCATATTAACAACATGAGAAAATATTTCATCAAAATATATACCTTTCTTTTCTGCAAACCCCTTTACAACAAGTCTAGCCTTGTACCACTTTTTTCCTCCATCTTCTTCCTTCAACTTGTAAACCCATTTATTCTGCAATGCTCTTTTTCATGCATGCAACTGAACCAAGTATGAAGTCTGGTTATTTACCGATGAATCCATTTCCTCTTTCATTCCTTTCTCTCACTTCTTTTTAGTTTCTACTTGCATTGCCTCTTCATAACATTATGGTTCACCAGAATGAGTCAATAATACATAATACAATGAAGGAAAGTATCGTTGAGGGGGTGTACTTAACCTGGTAGATATTCTAACAATACTTGTAGGAGTTTGAGGTACCTGTTGCGCCCCTTGTTGTACAATTTGATTTTCTGGTACCTTTTGAATTTCTTTTTCAGTGTTCCCATCAAGAACTGTGTATTATGGTTTTTCTTTTTCCTATTTATTTCCTTGCAACTGATCTTTATACATGACCTTCTCATTGTGTTAGCACTTGGTGAATTTCCTAGAGGTTGAAATAGAATAAATCTACAAAGGTAACTTTATCCAAGTGCTAACATAGTGGCGACTCCACTAGGGAAAGAACTAAAAATTGATAATTTCACGTTTTCTTTTCCCTAAAAAAGAAAGTTCAAATTTGGGAAGAAAGTAATGTTTAGAGGTTGATTAAACTTTGTACATATTATTTTCGGGCTCACAAAACTAAATATATATATATATATATATATATATATATATATATATAAACTAAAAGAATTATGTCTCCCAAGAAATTTTACACTCGATCTCATCCCGACCCAGAACCCGCGATAGTGAGAGATAACCCGGAATAGTTACTCAGGAAAAGGACCTTAGCCGAAGGTTCAGTGAGTCATATTCCCCTTCATAAGTCCCTTTCCTTTTCAGGGAAACCTATTACCTCTCAAAACGCTAACCTTGATACCTTTCCACAGCAAAGCCTGGTTAGAACACGGTCCAATATTTTTGTGACTGGAATCATCTTTGACCCAATTGTTTTGCAACCCCGAACCCCCAAAGTTCTGTCTCCCATGACTAAACCGCAAACCACTCCCTCAGTGATATCCAGTCCCTCCTCGTCCTCTTCTTGAGTCGCTACCTCGCTGATCATCCAGGTTGTCGTCCCACCTCCTCCACCCATCATGGAAGCTCAATACGCTCCCTTGGTGTTGGCCACACCTCTTCATGCTATGCCACAAGATTATCAAGCTAGACTTCCACAGTTTGATGTGACATGACCCTTGAACGCCCAATAACATGCTGACAAAATGAATGATTATTTTGACCTGCAAGAAGTTGATGAGGCTAACGTTCAAATGATATTGTTTGCCCAAAGTCTGACAGGTGACGTCAAGAAATGGTACAAAGCTTTACCTGCCGCCTCATTCCTTGACCTTGTCACATTCCAAAGGAGTTTTCTTGACAGATGGGAGGTAAAGAAAAACCCTCTCCAAATATTGTCAGAATACGAGAATATAAGAAGAAATGAAGGTGAGACGGTACAAGATTACCACACCTATTTCAATAACCTGTACAATGCGATCCCATCTGAAATCAAACCTCCACAGGGCCTGGCGTTGATAAAATTCCCGGATGGTTTTGATGCCGATATGTCATACCAACTAAGGGAAAGAAATTCTACCACCCTGGCAGACATGCAGAAAAGTGCTATAAGTGTGGAAGCCAATTGGTTGGCAAAAAAGGCATGACAAAGGTCAGAGAGGAGAGTTACGATTAAGGAGGAACCTTCCACGTCGACCTCAAATTCCAAATTGGATTATTTGGCCAGAGCAGTGGAAATAATGATGGAAAGACTTACTGTGTTTGACAGAAATCCTCCGAGAGAAAATCCCCCAGCTCCCCAGGTTCGGAACCTAACTTTAATAGAAACCCTCCTCAAATCAAATAGAGAGATCCTAGGGATCAAAGAGAGTAGAGGGGTCCAAATCAGCAGATCAGACCCCCACTGCAAGAAAATTATGCTGACGAGGGGGAGGAAGTAATCGAAGAACTGGAGGATACTCACATAAATCTCATGGGAATTCACAACAATGAAGCTATTTTCCTTACCCAAGAAGAGCAAGAACTTTTTCTTCTCAATCAAACAAAAGTAAGTGAAGAAGCTAAATATGCAAAACAACAGGCATTTGAAAATGCCATTTTGGAGGTACACAGGCAGTATAATCTGTGGAGTAAAAACACAGAAGGGAGTTCCCCAAAAAAGACAATTGAAACGAAGAAGGTAGTCAAAACCAAGAAGGCCTCTGAGCCAGCTGCCGAGAAGATTCCTGAGAAGAGAACTGTCGACGCTCCCATGAAGAAAAACCTTACCATTATGAAAAGGCCGTCATAGCTCAAGGTTTCACCTATTAATCCACCAAGTACTTATGAGCAGAAGAATATGGTGGACAAACCAGAATTCATGAGCCAAGGCAGAGCCCCTACACCTTTCAGCCTTGAGGGGGAATTGGCCGAAGTAAAAATTCCCATCCCACTTACAGAGTTGATGAACAAAGACGTTTATTGTTCACAGGTGATTAAATCAGTGACCATTGAACCTGATATAGGCACGAAGGCCTTAACCATTGGATCAACAAATCATTCAGACACTGTGAACCTTATTGATGATCAACCCGAGCTTATTTTTGGACTTGAAGTAGATGGTCGAGATGACACTGGTGAGGTCACTCCTTTTTATATCGGTCTAAACGTACATGACCTAATATTGCATAATGATATGATGGATTTGGGTGCTTCCCACAATCTGATGCCTAAAGCAGTAATGGAGAAACTAGGACTCGAGGTCACTAGACCCTACAAGGATTTACACTCATTCGACTCCAATAAAGTTAGATGTATTGGTTTGATTAAGAACCTATGCATCACCTTGGTTCAGATTCCTGCGAAGAGCATGGTAATGGATGTGGTGGTTGCAGACATCCCGCCGAAGTATGGAATGTTTCTATCCCGATCTTGGGGGGCTAAGTTGAAAGGAACCCTGCAACTAGATATGTCTTATGCCACTATCCCAGTTTTYAGGCAATAAAGAAGGCTATATAGAGAAACGTTGATGAAGTACATRGTCAGTAGCCAATAAAAACCACACAACTATCCCCTCTACTTTGCACATTCTGATCTGGATTCTTTTATCTTGTACAATGATGGTGACATGGGAGAACAAGATACTCAACTGGCGGAAGATACATCTATCCAGGATGAAGGCCAAGAAATCATTGAGGTAGCAAGGATGAAGAACGTGATAACTGAAGAGTTACTCGCTGATTTCTGGAGCATGGAATTTGATGGAGCAGTGAATAAAGAAGGAGCTAGAGCAGGAGTCTGGCTGCATAATCACAGAAAAAGGTATTCAGAAAACCATTCTTACAAATCAAATTTCCAATGCACTAACAATATTGCTGAGTATGAAGCCTTGATGCTCGGTCTGAAGCTTTTGAAAAGAGTTGGTGCTAAACAGATTATGGTAAGAGGTGACTCTGAGTTGACAATCAAGAAAATTAAAGGTGAGTACGCTGCGAAACACCCATGTCTTAGAGCTTATAGGAATGTTGTTCTTGATGCCCTTAGATGTTTTACTGAAGTTGACTTGCAGGTAATGCTGAGGGGGAAAAACATTCTGGAAGATGGATTGGCTACGTTAGCAGCCACCTATAAGATTCCTTTCCGCTCAACTCGCCCATACATTATTGAGGTGAAATGCAGACCAACCGTTCCCGACAATATCAGGTACTGGCAAGTGTTTGGTAACGATGATCAAATTAAAGACTTTCTGCAGTGTAAAAATGATTTTGAATGTACAAATATAGATTTAGAGAATGAAGATGAAAATGTAAATAGTTCTGATTTTGAAATTGATAGTGTAAATAGCGTAGTTTCAGGAGAATTAGGCGATGATTAAATGGATGCCTATGTTTTACATTTGAAAAGCAACGTTTTACCTAGAGGACTTGTTTGATTTTAACGACGTAGCCAAAAAACCAAAAATTGAAGCCAATGGACAAGAGGTAGAAGACTGTAATATAGGGACTGAAGAGAAACCTAGAATAGTCAAACTGTCTAAATCATCACGCCCTGAGCAAAAACTCAAATACATTGAGCTTTTCAAAGAATATTCGGATGTCTTTGCCTGGGGTTATGAGGATTTGAAAGCTTACGATACCAACATCATACAACACAGGATTCCAATCAAGGATGACCAAAAACCATTCAGACAGAAACTTAGGAGGATAAATGCCAAGTTTCTCCCTCTGATAGAGAAGGAAATCAAAAAAATGTACGATGCCAAAATCATAGTTCCGTTGCGTTTTTCCAAATGGGTCTCTAATTTGGTCCCTACACGTAAGAAAACTGGGGAAATCAGACTTTGCATAGATTTCCGAAATCTGAATAAAGTCTCTCTGAAGGATAATTACCCCTTGCCGAAAATGGACCACATCCTACAAAGGGTGGTCGGGTCCAGTCGAATTTCTCTGCTGGACGGTTTCTAGGGTTACAATCAGGTCCTAGTTCACTCGGATGACCAAGACAAGACCGCCTTCACCACACCATGGGGCACTTTCATGTATGTGAAAATGTCTTTTGGTCTGATGAATGTAGGAGCCACATTCCAGAGGGCGATGGATATCGCTTTCGTGGAAGAATCGGGTATGTTTATTGTCATCTATTTAGATGATGTGACTGTGTTTTCTCGATCTGATGACGAACACCTGCGACACCTCAGATGATTCCTCGAGAAATGTAGAAGGTTTGGGATTTCTTTAAATCCCAAGAAAATCCTTTTTGGGTTAGAGGAAGGCAAACTGCTAGGACACATCATCTCCAAATATGGAATCAAAAGAGACCCCAGCAAAATCGAGGCCATACAAAAATTAGAACACCCCAGGAACCTCAAGGAGCTACAGTCTTTTATCGAGAGAATAAACTTTCTACGAAGATTCATTCCCAATCTGGCAGAACTCGTCAGAAACATTACAAATATGCTAAAGAAGGATGTAAAAATAAAATGGGACTCTAAGTCCAGACAGTCTTTCGAACAAGTCAAACGAGCTCTCACAGAAGCCCCTATTTTGATCAGTCCTGATTTTACTAAGGATTTTTATCTCTTTTCTTTCGCTTCCGAACATACTATAGCAGTAGTGTTACTGCAAAAGAACAACGAAGGGTATGAACAACCCATAGCTTTCTTTAGAAAAGTGTGAAGAGACACTCCTCTGAATTACAAGATAATGGAGAAACAAGCTTTTGCTTTGGTAAAAGCCATAAAAGACTTTAGAGTCTACATTCTTCATTCCCACACCATAGCATATGTTCTGACGCGGTAGTAAAAGACATTTTGACACAGGACAACCCTGATGGAAGAAGGGGAAAATGGATTGCTATCATTTTAGAATACGATATAGAGATTAAGCCCACGAAACTAATCAAATGTCAAGGCCTTGATAAATTAATGGCTCAATCTAACTTCCATGCTCTTGACATTAATTTTCTAGACGTGGTAGATGAACAGGGTGAGATGGTGACTCCAAGCGTAAGATAGGTATTCCTCAACTCTCCATGGTACGCAGACCTTATATTCGTTTTGCAAAATCTACAAGCTCCCCCTGGTTTGACTAAGACTAAAGCTAGATTTTTAAAGTTGAAAGCCTTAAAATTTTGTATTCTAGAAGGCAATTTGTATTGGAAAGATCCTAGAGGCATTCTATTAAATTGTTTATTAAAAGATGAAGCTGATAAAGTGTTACAAGAGTTTCATGCAAGAGAATGTGGTGTCCATATGAACTGGAAGGTCACAACCAACAAAATACTCAGAGTTGGATTCTATTGGCCTACCCTGTTCGCTGATGTACATCATAAAGTGGTTGTATGTCATCAATGTCAGTTGTTTGAAGGCAAAAGAAAACTCCTTCCTCTACCTCTGAAACCGATCTCAGTTGAGGCCCCTTCCAGCAATGGGGACTCGACTTCATTGGAGAAATACACCCCCCCGTCTTCAAGCCAGCACAGGTGGATTCTCACTGCCATCGATTATTTTACCAAATGGATCGAAGCAGTACCAAGCAAGCAAGCCACTGACTCTGTTATTATCAAATTCCTTGAAAATAATATCTTGTCTCACTTTGGATGTCCTAGATAGATTATAACTGATAATGCAGCTGCCTTTCGGTCGAAGAAACTCATAGATTTCTACAATCAGTATCACATTGGTTTGGGGCATTCCACATCCTACTACCCTCAGGGGAATGGGCTGGCGAAATATTCAAACAAAACCTTGGTAAATATCATCAAGAAAACATTGCAGGAAAACAAGAAATCATGGCACAACAAGTTGGTGTTCGCTTTGTGGGCTAACAGACTGACCACCAAAAGGTCAATTGGTATGTCACCATACCAGCTAGTCTACGGCACAGAGGCAGTTTTCCCCACTTCTTTAGGAGTCCCTGTCATGAAGCTACTTCAAGATGTACAAGCCGAGCCGAATGACTCACAGAGAAGGATCGACCAGATGATCTAGTTGCAGCAGTCTAGGGAAGAAGTCTTCAACAAGACTCAGGTAATCCAAGAAAACATCAAGAATATCTTTGACAAAAGAACCAAGGAAGATGATTTTGAGCTAGGAGATTTGGTGCTAAAATGGGATGCCAGAAATGAAGACAAGGGAAAGCATGGAAAATTTGACAGTCTGTGGACAGGACCATACATGATCCAATCTTTCAGGGGAAACAATGCTTTCTTGCTAAACAATGCTGATGGGATAGATCTGCCAGGAGGACGTGTGAATGGCAGAATGCTGAAACACTATGTGCCACCTCAATAGAGATTCGAGTTTTCACTCTCCATTGTACATACCATTTTAATTTTCATTTTTCACTTGCATTTTCTGAGTGAAGAACATTAGTCAATTGGTTGAAGCCCGAAGAGAAGGCCCTAAGCTGCTGACCACTGTTTTTCCAAATTTTTAGAATAAAACCAATGAAGGCTACTAGGTAGAAATCTTCAGAATGACAGTAACCAGGATTCTTGGCACTTCACAGGGCAAGTACCATCCCCAGGTGGAGCCGTTGTTATCACCCTATAAGTTATAGGATCAACTGGTGACTGGGATATTATCTGTCTCTAGTGTTTTTGTTGACAAATGATTTTTCATGCTGCAAATAATTTGAAAATAAAAGAAAAAAGAAAAAAGAAAATGAAAAGAAAAAAGAAAAAAGAAAAAGAAAAGAAAAAAGGAAAAAGAAAAGAAAAGAAAAAGAGGGCATAAAAGAATTGCAATAAAAGCCCCATGCAATAATAGTAACTTGGACCATACCTTTCAAGCATGGCCAACTTCTTTTTAAATTTGATGTTGATAGGGTAGTGAATGAATTCGGCTATACAGTTTAATATTAGCCAAAGTGTCTAGGTTAGATTAGTGAATAAATCTGGTCAGACTGTCTAATCCTGGTCAGATAGCCCCAGGGTAGAGTAATTTCTTAACCCAATAGTTTAATCTGGGTTAATTGTCTTAGGAAGATAGGGTAGTATGTAGGCTAGCTGCTTTATTGTTTCATTCCAATAAAACCAGCTTGATGTAAATGTTGCACCATGTTTCATATGCTTAGAAGAGAGTTTGGTCGAAGCCCCATGGTGGTGTCTACTTGAAGAACTATGGAAAAACCCATAAAAACACATTTATCCTAAGTTTTTCCCAGAGCATGTGTTCTCTACTCCCCATTTATGCTCCCTCCACATATCGATGGTCCTGATTGCGGCGCCCAGATCTATGGTGTACAGAGCATTCCAGACCCCCCCAACCGTTCTGCTTTTAACCGGGGGGGTCCAGAATCACTGATAACATTTGCGTGCATCTGGACGGACCAGGGTTGAGCGCTTAAATCAACGGTCTACATTGGATTCCGGACCCCCCCGTCCGTTCTGCCTTTAATGGAGGCAGGGGGTCTGGAATGAGTGATAAAGGACGCGCAAAGATCTGCGGCTAGGAAATGAGCACACAGATCAATGGCCCAAAATGCATTTCGGACCCCCCTGGATGATCTTCTTTTAACTGAAGGGGGGGGTCCAGAATGGCTTTCCCCCTCTGGCGGGTACCTTGTTATACGTGGCGTAAATCTATTTACCCTAAAGTCCCGTCACCATCTGCCATCTGACAGACCTTCGTCACCTCCGGACGTCACCTTCCACCTTTTCCAAATTGGTCATGTCCCATAACTGCTGTCAGTCCTTCCCCCCTTTCACTCATGGAAATTCCCTTGTTATGACTTTTACCTCCAATCCTTAACCGCCACGTCACCGGTCTGTATTTTTTCAGCCATCGTCACCTGCCATCTCACCCTCATAGTGATCCATTGGCCATTTATTATTGGATAACACATCCGTTATCCAGTTGACCTGTCTCCCGTGCCCAACCGACCCCAGTTTAAATAAAACTACCATTTTTCCCCTTACATTCGCTATTCACCCATCGCACCAGAGAAATTCACTGCTTACTCCTCTATTACATTCTATCGCCCTCATCCACAGTCAGTCGCCCCACTAACGTTTTGTTTATTACAAGTACTGTTGCAGAAATGGTGCCAAATCCCAGACAAGCAGAAGCAGAGGAGAATCCGTTTCTCCCGCCTCCTATTGACCTGGACAAGATCCCACTGGTCGACAAAGACCGGTTAATCATAGATAGCAAATGCGATTTTTATTTCTCAGACCTCCAGTCATGGCTCAGGGAGGTTTTCCTGGACCAGAGTGATGAAATTAGACTCTCGGAGTCCAATTTACCCCTCTACCTCTTCCCTCAGATCCACCATTTTCCCGAGTTTGCTCTCAAGTGTCAATCTCACTATATTCCTAAACAAAGAGTTTTCATCTCCTCATCCGAAGAGATCCTGTTCCTCATCACGCCCGAAGCCATAAACCAGATGATGCAAATTCCCTGAGCCGACTCTGTGTCCCCCTTCAACCTGGAAATTCTCACTGGATTGTACCAGAAAATGACCTTCCCCCAAAGAGCTCAAATATTCGAGCTCTTCCTTCCCCCATCCACTCAATTTCCCTCCACAAATCCTCCTTACCTGTCCTCCATGTTCTCAACTAAGGGAAACCAGGTCATCTCATCCCTTTGCGCTCTGTTGGGATATTATTCTGATCAATGGGTAGATGAGCCCATTCTGGGTTTTCTATCCATTTTCTCCACTGACGAAAAACCCACCACCCAATTTGATTTCAGTACATTCTTGGCAGACAATATTCACGAACAGTTCGTGAATTTTGGCATGGAAGGCATGTTCAGATACTCGTCCATACTGGCATACATGTTTATTTTCTTTCAAGCAGATAAATTTAGTTTTTCCATGCAAAAGATGGATGAAGATGGTAAACCTCAGGCAGTCACAGCATGTACTTCTTTGCTCAAGCATAACTCCATAGAGTACAGTTTCAAGGCGTTCATCGATCAGTTCTACCACCCTATGGTAAGTATGCTAGGTGGCAGGCCCGAGCCTCAAATAAATGATGGAGTCCAGAGAATCCTGCATCTCTCGGACAACACAAAGACCGGGGATTGGTACCTGTACCAAAATCATACCGAGATCAGAGTATACAGTTGCGAGTTGGCACCGTATAAGATGCCCAAATATTTGCCTGTCAGAATCTTTGCATTAGAATATATAAGGCAGATTATGAATTCAGATGATATCCATTTTGTATCATTGAAGAAAAAGAAGCAACTTCAAATCAAGGGGTAGATTGGCTCCTTCATTTGCAACAGTCGGGGCGTCGGGGCAGAAGCAGACAGGATGTTGAAAGAAATGAAGTTCTTCATGAGATTACCATGGCACTATGATCCTTGTGGGATCATCTCATATATGAGAGTGAAGAACAAGAACATCCCCTATATTCACAAAGCTAGGCCTAAGGTGGAAAACTTTGAAAATCAGATAGTGTGGGAGCCTAACACCTTGGTCGAAGTGGAACAGCAGGTTCCCCAAACCACTGTGCCACCAATGACCATGCCACAGGTCCCAAAGGAGAAGAGGCTGAGGAAGGATTTATCTCTTCCTGTCACGGAGGTATCATCCGAAGAGTTCCAGTTGCAAACTAAGAGGCCCAAGACAATCTCAATTCCTGGCCTGACTGGAGAAAAAGAAACTCTGCCTACCACAGTGACCAAGCCGGTCATTCCACCCTTCAGTTCGAGCCTCCAAAGGGACATTACCCCAGTATTGCCGAAGAAAACCACAGACTCACCTTTGAACACTCAGCTAGGCAAGACTGGGCCCAAGTTGATCATTTTCGAGAAGTACAAGATGATCAAGAGAAAGAGCCAGACCCTTACCAGTAGTACTTGTGCTCAGTTTTGGAAGAAGACATCGACTGCGTAGCATAGGTTGTTGTCTGCATTTGACATAGAAAAGGGCAGAATGCACATGGCTTTCCTCCAGGCGCAGGTGCCAGATCCCAAGGTGATCACCGACTACAATAGGGACACCTTCGAATTCCAGACAAAGGACATGCACCCAGCTGATCAGATGGATCTGCACAAGTAGACTAGAAAAATGGTTTTCTATACGTTGACACATGCTTCCGCTTCTGCAGCCAAATTGCATGTGTCACTGAACAATGTTCAAACATAGCTCAAAATGGAGAAGATTTCATCGTTCGCAAAGGACAACAGGATCAAAACTCTGGAGGAACTGGTCCTCAAGATTGGTTATGATCCTTCGAATGTCAAAGAAGCAGAGGAAATGATAAAGAAGAAGAACACTGATATAGAATCCTTGAGGAAACAACTGAAGCTCCCGCCCACAGAAGACTCGCAGGCGAAGGAGATAGTAGAGAAAGAAGGCGAGAAGGATGAGATGCTAAAGTTTCTCATGGAGTAGAACGCACAGCTTAGAGAAATGAAAGCTGAGATGGAGAAACTGTTAAAAGAAAAAGAGCAGCTGAAACCAATGGAATTCATTCCATTGAGTGCTATCCCAATTACAGGAGTGAGCACTACATCAGTGACAACAGTCCCGTCCACGACTCCATCGACATCTCACGAGAAGATAACCGATTTGGATGATTCCATGGAAAGGATGAACCTGCAGGAGACAGAGATCAGTAGGCTAAAAAAGGAGATTGAGAACCTGCAGGAACTCAAATCTTCTTTCCAGACCAACCTATCTAAGGAAAGGTAGGTGATAGACTAGCTCAAGCAGGAGTTATAGCAGCTCCAGAAACAAACAGTGGCAGGAAAGACATTGGCCGAGGTTAAAAAGAGTGTATGGACAAACATCACTAAGTCCATGAATGAGATATGGCCCATGATCCAGATCATGTTTGAGCAGAATGAGTTAGTCCTGAGGAGCAAACAAGCCATTGGGAAGATCAGAGTAGAATTGGGAGATAGGCCAACACAAGCAAACGAGATCATCAAGTTCCTCAATTCTAAGACCAGGGAGGAGCTGGAAGAGCTGAAGATTGAAGACAGAACAGAGACCATCCTTGAGGTCAAAAGAGTTTTGACCAAGAGAGGACTAATGCTTCAGCTGGAAGAAAAGGTTCATGCCATGTACCAGGGGGTACAAAGGTTCTTCAGTAAGATTGAGGCTCTCCAGAAGAAAGGTCTACCTAGTCTGAAGGTTATTAATGATAAACTGATGACACTCCCAGATTACAAGAGGATATTGGTTGATGTGTCTAAGGACAGTTCAAAGTTTGTAGGCATACAAGGGAGCATCACCGGTAAAGAATTCCTAGATTCCCTTCAGTGGGACATTAGTATCCAACACGATATTCGATACATATTCCTCACCAAGCCTACATTCGCCAAGTATACAGAAATGGACAAAGTGTATCGAAGACTGCTCAAAGTCAACATGCCCAGTCATCTCAGATGGGAAGAGCTCTGTGATCTGATCGATTAGCAGATGGGTAGTCCAAGTCCAGTCATTTGTCCAGTCAGATGAGGTCATGTAAAGGATTCATCAACGGTCTACCCAGAAATCAGTGTGAAGTTACACCAAATCATCAAGCAGTTCCTAGATTTAGGAAATTTGTTAAGTTAGATAGGCTAAAAATAGATCTAGCACGTCCTGGTCATTTATCACAGGAACGTTTGTAATTTGAGTTATAAATACTTCACCTTTTGAAGTATTGGGGGTTGTTGATCTTCACACCCTGACGCTATCAAACTATAATATTTTTTAAGAGATCTTCCATTAATAAAAATGAGGCACTTTTACAGGATTCTTGCATGTATTCACTGGTGATGTTTACTCTCTAACTTGAATGATATTCTTTCTTTGTGATCATCTTGTTTTCTAATCCTAATCTTTAAGAGTAACGAATGTTACAGGATTTATCTCGTATACCCTGTTTCTAACTCGAAAGATTTTAGTGTTTTTCTTCTGGTATTTTCAATAAAGGAATTCTTAACTGCTTCTTTGTTGAAATTATCTTTCTCATCTTTTCTGCTAATAATCATTTAAGCTACTAAAAGATCCAGTGATTATATTATATCGCCCTGTGAAAGTTTTTCCTTTGCGTTTCTAGTTTGTATTTCATATTTTATTAAACACAGACCCCATAGCCCAATGGATGTGTAGACTGTCTCAACCAATTCAAAAAAACTTTGACAACAAACCCGACATATTTCTTTACCTAGCCTAATATCTAAAATTGGAAACATAGCTAAATCATATAGAGAAATCCCTCTTTGAAGTTGGAAGGGCTAGATCCGAGCTTCAAAAGTGGTTGGATAAAGTTACCTTTGTAGATTTCTTCTATTTCAACCTCTAGGAAATTTACCAAGTGCTAACACATTGAATATGAAATATAATTGTTCAAGATGAAAACATTCTACTGCCACAAGAATTTAAATATTCCTAATTGAAGTCATATTAACAACATGAGAAAATATTTCATCAAAATATATACCTTTCTTTTCTGCAAACCCCTTTACAACAAGTCTAGCCTTGTACCACTTTTTTCCTCCATATTCTTCCTTCAACTTGTAAACCCATTTATTCTGCAATGCTCTTTTTCATGCATGCAACTGAACCAAGTATGAAGTCTATTTATTTACCGATGAATCCATTTCCTCTTTCATTCATTTCTCTCACTTCTTTTTAGTTTCTGCTTGCATTGCCTCTTCATAACATTATGATTCACCAGAATGAGTCAATAATACATAATACAATGAAGGAAAGTATCATTGAGGGGGTGTACTTAACGTGGTAGATATTCTAACAACACTTGTAGGAGTTTGAGGTACATGTTGCACCCCTTGTTGTACATTTTGATTTTCTGGTACCTTTTGAATTTCTTTTTCAGTGATCCCATCAAGAACTGTGTATTATGGTTTTTCTTTTTCCTGTTTATTTCCTTGCAACTGATCTTTATACATGGCCTTCTCATTGAATATGAAATATAACTGTTCAAGATGAAAATATTCTACTGCCATAAGACTTTAAATATTCCTAATTGAAGTCATATTAACAACATGAGAAAATATTTCATCAAAATATATACCTTTCTTTTCTGCAAACCCCTTTGCAACAAGTCTAGCCTTGTACCACTTTTTTCCTCCATCTTCTTCCTTCAACTTGTAAACCCATTTATTCTGCAATGCTCTTTTTCATGCATGCAACTGAACCAAGTATGAAGTTTGGTTATTTAGCGATGAATCCATTTCCTCTTTCATTCCTTTCTCTCACTTCTTTTTAGTTTCTGCTTGCATTGCCTCTTCATAACATTATGGTTCACCAGAATGAGTCAATAATACATAATACAATGAAGGAAAGTATCATTCAGGGGGTGTACTTAACCTGGTAGATATTCTAAGAACACTTGTAGGAGTTTGAGGTACCTGTTGCGCCCCTTGTTGTACATTTTGATTTTCTGGTACCTTTTGAATTTCTTTTTCAGTGATCCCATCAAGAACTGTGTATTATGGTTTTTCTTTTTTCTGTTTATTTCCTTGCAACTGATCTTTATACATGACCTTCTCATTGAATATGACATCTCTACTCCTAATGATTTTGTGATTTTCATAATTCCATAAGCGATAACCAAATCAATTAACATTGTATCCAATAAAGGTACACTTCTTGGATTTTTCCTCAAGATTTGATCTATTTTCTTTATCAATATGGACAAATGCTTTACAACTGAAGGTCTTCAAAAATGAATATTTTATTTTTTTACTTGTCCATTCCTCCTATGGAATTCCACCATCCAAAGAGCTTGAAGGTCCTCTTTTTATTAAGTAAACAACAATATCTACATCATCTTCCCATAACTGTAAGGGAAACCAAACATAAAATATCATACTCCTTGCATGCTCCATGATTGTCTTGTTCATCCTTTATGACAAACCATTTTCTTGTGGTGTTCCTGGAACTATTTTCTCTCTACAAATTCCATGGTATCAAAAATAGTATTCAAACTCATTGTTTCAATATTCCCCTCCATTGTTTGAACTGAGACACTTCAACCTTTTTCCTATCTCATTCTCAACAAAAGATTTCAATTTCTTAAAAGTATAAAAAACATTATATTTTTGTCGAATGAAATAAACCTAAGTTTTTCTAGTTGCATCATCAATAAAAGTAACATAGTAACGAGAGCCACCAATATATTATAATTTATTTGGTCCCCATGTGTCTGTATGCACAATCTCTAACCTTTCACTCTTCTTTTCTTTTCCAACTCAGTGAAATATGACTCTCTTTTGTTTTCCATAAACACAATGCTCATAGAAATCCAAATCAATTTATTTAAGATCTAGTAACAAATTCCTTTTGTGAAGTATCTACATCCCCTTCTCACTCATGTGTGCAATCCTATGATGTTAAAGTGTTGTATCCACCCATGTAGAAGCTAAATATATAGAAGAGTTAGTATTACCAGTACATACATACAATGTACCTACCTTCTCTCATTTTGATATCACTAGTGATACTTCGGTGAACTTCCATGCCTTATCTATAAATATAGATATACATCCTTCGCTTAATAGCTTTCCCGTTGAAATTAGATTTTTCCTTATATTTGGAACATGTCTTACCTCTTTCAACAACCACTGCTTTCCATTTGTTTTTTTTATTTGTACCTTATCCATTCCAACAATTTTTAATGGTGCGTCATCAACCAAATGAACCTTTCCAAAATCACCTTGAACATAATCTAGAAAATGTTTCCCGTGGGGTGTGGAATGAAATGAAGCCCCTGAATCTACTACCGAATACTCATAAATATTATCTACAGAAAGAATCAAAGCATCTTATAACACATCACCTGTTACATTTTTTTCTTGATTTTTCTCTTGTTGTCCATTTCTTTGTTTCTTTGGAGCTCTGCAGTATTTCTTGACATGTCCTTTCTTCCCACAATTCCAACACTTTGTCTTTTCTAGTCTGGATTTAGATATTCCATTCCTATAATTCTTGTGGTTTCCTGAGCCATTTCATCTATCCTTTTGTCTATCCTTGTTCTTCATGTTTAACACATTACCTGATGTATCACCTGTGCTTTTCCGTCACATTTCCTAGCTAAGGATAAAACCAACAAAATCATCAAATTTTCGAGTGTCTGAACCAGAGACAAAGTTACTTATAGCCATGACCAATCCATTCCATCTTTCTACAAATTAGCACAATCTTTGAATAGCCCTGACCTCATCATCAAAGTCCACTTTTATAGAACTTAGCTGATTAGTAACCGTATTAAATTCATTTAAATGATCTGCAACAGACCCACCTCCTAACATATTCATATTAAATAATCTCTTCATTATAAATACATTATTGGACACCAATGGTTTTTCATATAGTTTAGCCAATGCGTCTATCAACTCCTTTTTTGTCTTTTCTTTTGAAATATTGAAATCTATTGACGCTGTCAGACTCGACCATATTGTTCCTAGTGTGTTTCTATTAACAACCTCCCATTCTCCATCCATCATGATCATCAACTTCTTTGTTATTCCGCTCAATGGTAGGAATATATCTTTATGATATAAATAATCTTCCATATGCATATTTCATAACTAGTAGTTTTGGCTATTAAATTTCTCGATCCTAAAATTTCCATATTCCACCATTTCTCCCACTCAAACTGGGAACCCTCATTTCCTACGCATTACCTTTCTCTCTAATATGAGTTTTTATAAAAACAGGATCACTGAGCAATAAATTAAAACAAAAGTGAAAATAAAACACAAAAGATACACAATATATGTGGTTCACCCAGTGTGGGCTACGTCCACTAGAGAAATTTCCAGGTCCTTCCTTTTTATTATCCAACAAAATGAAGGGATATAACCTACATCACACCTGTTGTAACTTCTTCTTTTTTATCTCACAGTCTCCTCTCTCGGAATATAATATTCTCCATAATAAACAACTGCAATATAATTATGCCATAAAATAGGGTTCCCTTCTAGGGAAATAAAACCATAAAATAAATTCTATCGTAAGATATGCAACCTTATAATGAATGTTCCATATTGACTACAAAATTACAATATTTTACAAGGCAATTTTTCCTAATATTTCACTTTGGGGGTGCTGCCCCGAATCCCCCTCCATGGGGGGTACACAAATTTTTGCCTCATGCCCCCTCAGACCCCCCTGGACACAGTTGTGGGGGGGAAAGCCCCACCACACCCCCCGTTAGGCAATGGGGTCCAAGCATAGCTGAAACAAAACCTATGAATCAGAAAGATAATCAGGCTCCACAACCAACATTTCATGGGGTGGTTTTATATACCGGAAAATAATACCAACAACAAAGGAAATATCAGGACATGCATAAATCAAATATAAGAGGCTACCAACTAACTAATGCTACAAGGTGGCATCAAATTCAAAATAAGTACAAGTGGTAGCAAGTTTGACTCCAGACTAGAAGGGAGAAGGGGTTTATTTAGAGTCTTCCATCTGAAAGAAATGAACAAGGGAAAAATCATACTTAGACTAGGTAATAAAAACCCTTCCTTGGTTTGAAAAACTTGGAGGACAAGGAAATAGTGAAAATATCCTAAGTCAGTCATTTCAAACTGCTTGTTAAGGATTTTTTTCACATGGTTTAAAATTTTGTGCTCACTACGAGTGAGGATAAGATCATCAACATAAATAACAAGCATTATGAGATGGATCCCTACTTTCTTGGTATAGACATTAGCATCGGAATGAAATCTAGAAAATCCAACGTCATGAAGAAAGCAATCCATTTTGGCATACCACTATCGAGTAGATTTATTAAGACCATAGATAAATTTCTTATGGTGAACAATAAGGTTGGAGTCATTCTAGACATAGTCGAGAGGTTTTTCCATGTATATTTATTCTTAAAAATCCCCATGCAAGAAGGTGGATTTAACATCCATTTGATGAACCTCCCATTTATGTTAGGAAACAAGGAAAATAACAAGGTGGATGGAATTGATTTTGTCTATGGGGGTAAAGGTTTCATTATAGTCAATTCCTTCAACTTGAGAGAACCATTTTGCAACTAACCAGGCCTTGTGTCTTTCCACACTTCCACCTGATGCATACTTAGTTATGTACACCCATTTACATATGAAAAGTTTTCTTCCTTTTAAAATAGGTATATGATCCCAATTATCATTTTCCATTAAATAATGATACTCTCTATTCATTTTCGTATCCCAATTTGGATGACCTGAATATTCTACAAATGTATCTGGATCACGATTCTCTAAAACTTGAGCCAAAAGAGAAGAGTCTTGGTGGAACTATGAATGAGTTTGACATTGATCTAAAGGATTGATGAAAAGATCACCAGTTGCTTCTTGTGTTAAGGATATCCATATAACAAGAGGTGGTGTTGGTGCAATTTCATGTTTGTTGGAATTATTTGGAGGAAGGTGAGTAGGTGGAGGTGGATTTCCATCCTCATTGTCATCATCTGAAGAAGAAGAAACTAGAATAGGAATATAAAAAGGAACAAACTACAAATTCGATCCGCACATCGAAGAAAGAACAAACATAGAACTAGGCTCACAGAAAAATAATTTTTCATCAAATTTAACATCTCTTCTAATAATAATTTCATTGGAATGAGGTTGAATAAGTCTATAACCTTTGACATATTCATAATATCCAATGAAAATATACTTCTCACTTTTAGGTTGTAAATTTTTTTTTTCTCATCAAGAATGTGAACCCATGCGACATGGCCAAATACACCGAAGTGACTTACATCTTGCTTAATTGTATTCCATGCTTCTTCCGGTGTTATATTTTTTAGATCCTTAGTGGGAGTGTGATTTACTATGTAATTTTCACAATTAATGGCTTCCACCCAGTAATTAATACTTAATCCCTTAGATTGGATCATATGATTATCCATTTATTCTAATGTACTATTATTTCTCGCAACAACACCAATTTGTTGTGATGTATATGGGATAATGTGTTTCATTTGGATTCCCTATGTAATGTAGTGATTTGTAAAATTGTTGTTTACATATGTTCCTCTATTATATATTATCAACCTTTGAAGTTGATGTCCAAAATGTTTTTTTTCAAGGACCTTTTCGGCCAAAAACTTGTCAAAAACTTCACTCTTAATTTTTAAGAAGTAAAACCAATTGCATATGAAGAAGTCATCAATGGAAGTTCTAAATACTTGCACCTAGAAAAAGAAGGAGAATAAGGGAGACCACACAAGTCACCTTGAAAAAGATACAAAGGGGTCGAGGCGTTCCAAAAGGCATGTTTGTCAAAAATGTCCTCATGATGTTTGTCCAGAACACAACTAGAACACACACCATCTCTACAATAAACAAGAGGAGTATTAGTCACCATCTATTGATTGCATAGTTTCTACAATGATCGATAGTTTAGATGACCAGAATGCTCATTCCAAAGTCTACTCAAGTCATCACTATAAGCAACAAAAACTTATGTAAAAAATGATGACCCAAAGTTCTGAAACTTGTACAACCTAGTAATATCATCAACAATTCCAATTGCAAGAACATTCTTAGGATTATTTAGATCCTTGATTACAACTTCCTGAGGTGACAAATATATGTTGTTACCTTCACCTGAATGAGTGATTTGATATACTAATAGAGTATTGCAAGAAATATCTGGAACACATAATACATCATTGAAATGACCATTATCTACATGAATTGTTCTAGAACATTAACACTAAGAGGTCTATAATCACCAAAAAATATTTTATTGGTGTTACATTCATTAAGAAAATAAAATATAACTTTATCCTTATCTATATGATAATATGCTCTAGAATCCATAAGCCACTAATGATAATAAGAAGTAGAAGTTGCACTGGAGGAGAACCTAGAAGAAAAAACTACATGTCCATGAGAAGAAGGGTTAGACAAAGAAGAATCAATACTCATGTTGTGCTTCTTTGTTTCTACTTCCAAAGATTCCATTTTCTTAAAACATTTGGACTCCACATTACCATATTTACCAAAAAATTTCCATGTATGTCACCATTCTTACTTTTATATTTTTCTCCTTTGTCACCATTAGGAGTGAAAGCTGGTTGAGAGGGTTTGTGAACATTGTTTTTATTATTGTTGTGGCAAGGATGTTGCTTGGGATTTTTTTATTTATATTTCTATTGGACTACTAAATCTTTGTTGGAGGTACCTATAGTGATGATCACTCGAAGTTGAAGAATCTTATCTTTCTCTCTAATCAAAGAATCACAAAAGGAATTGAGAGTGGGTTGTTTATAAGAACTCCATATATTTTCTCTATTGGCACAAAAGGTAGATACAAAAATAGAATATGCACTACATATATTAGAAAGAATAATATATATTAAACACTCATTGTCGAAATAGTTTTTCACTCTTTACATAAAATTTGAAGAGTTTTGAACTTAGATAAATAGTCCTCAATGCAAGGAAAACAATTTGGAATTAAATTCATTATATGATTTTCTATCTGGAGGGATCAAATAATATTTTGTTTACCAAACACAACTTCAAGATTTTCCCAAGCATCATTAGGGTCATTAGGGTCAAGAAACCTTAAATCAAGAGAGATGGAAATTATGATTAGTCCACATGCTTCATCATTTTTATTATACCATTCGACTTTATTTTCATCATGAGTGGGTTCTAGTTCTTTTCCCAAGGTAATCTGGTACAACCCTTTCATTCTTAATACATATTCCATATGGGATTTCCATCAGATGTAGTTGGTACTGGTAATAAAAATATCACTGTTAATATTCCATATTAAAACTTGCAGAAAAATATGAAATTGAAGTTCTGAATGGTAAGATCTAAAAAAATTCAGTTTTTTTAAAAAATGGTTCTAAAAATGGGAATCAAATGTGAAAGTTACTCCCTTTTGGAAAAATGCATAAATGATAATCATAGAGACATGTGGCAAGTAAAAGTTGGTCCACGTAGTGATGCTCCTCCTAATTTTGCCTTTTAGATCACTTTTAAATAAGTTACTTATGAAGTGACTCACTTTTATAGAATAAGTAGGAATAACTTTTATAATGAATTTACTTTGTAAATGAAGGTTGCATGCAAAATAACTTAAAATTAAATATTAAAGTTATTAAATAGTGATTCACTTTTATAACTTAAGTGAAATTCACTTTACAATGCATGATCCTTTTTAAAAAATGTAACAAAAATGAGACTTGAACTCAAGTCATGTTACTAAGTAAAGTAACTTTTAAGCAAGTGAGCTAGTGCAAAACACATTATATTCTAAAGAAGGAGCATTGAGGGTGTTGTTGTTGTCATTGACATCCTTGGAGAGCATTCTCATAAAAAAAAATCACAGAAGAAAAAAAATTCACTTCTCAATGACAACAAGGGTTAGATATCGATTATCTTACTCGGAAAACACAAATGTTTCCTCTATTTTTGATTTACTGAGATCACACAATGTGCATGAAAAAGATCATACATAGATAAGACAACCCTTTCTACTCTATTTATGATTTTCCAATATCAAATAGAGTGAAGGGAAAAGAGAATATGCATATCAAAATGTGTAGCAACCCAGAAATACAAAAAATAAAACCGAAATAAAATTGAAATATTATCTCTACAAAAATTTTAAAATGGCATATTTGGTATTTGTACGTCAACATCTAGCTAAAATGGTGGTATCTTGGGAAAAAATAAACCTTTTTGAGTGGAAAAAAAAGTGTTCCTAACTGAAATGAACACTTAGGAATGGAACAGTCCTCTCATTCTCAAAATGTAAGGAAATGGTGAAAACCAGAGATGCGGAAAAACAACTTCAATATCTTGATATACAACAAGAGAGGGTCTTCAAATGGGCTCTAATACCATATTCAATAAATATTATTCAAATGCATTGGGATACCACTCCTATCACCATTGGAGAACTTTATTTTGATGATGGAAACATCCACCATTCTCAACGACGTGTGACACCGAAAATTTTCAACTCGGTGGCTAGATCACACCGGTTTATTTGACCCAAAGTACACCTTACTCTTAGATTCATAATAACTTGACATTTTATGTTTGTATATGTACATATAACATCAAAAAGTGATAAAATGTATTCATACATAGTAAAAATGAATATGCAAACTGGGTGTTCAAACTTGCCTAATACTTGATTTATATTACAAGAACAACAATGTGTCGACCTTGCAACTATTGCTAGAAAAATAGATATTAGAGATAGCTTTATCTCATTTTACATAAACAATAACATGCGGGAAAACATAAAGAACTTATTCGGTTGACTCACCCTACACCCTTTGTTCATTACAATAGCTAGAAACCAAAGTGAGTCACCTCCCCTTCATGCTTCATCTCTCTAGAACCTATGGCCCTTGCCTTACCTCATCTGTATCCTCTCTTGGTTCAAAAATTTATTTTCCTTCACAAATTTGTATTCTCTCAAATGGTCTTCTCCTTCATGCATATACATTTTTCCTTACTCTTAGATTCATAATTACTTAACATTTTTATGTTTGTATATGTACTTATAACATCAAAAAGTAATAGAATGTATTCATACATAGTAAAAATGAATATGCAAAGTGGGTGGTCAAACTCGCCTAATACGTGATTTATATTAGAAGAACAACAAATGTGTCGATTGCAACTCCTGCTAGAAAAATAGATATTAGAAATAGCTTTATCTCATTTTACATAAACAATAACATCTAGGAAAACACAAAGAACATCTTCGGTTGACTCACCCTACATCCTTTGTTCATTACAATAGCTAGAAACCAAAGAGAGTCACCTCCCCTTCATGCTTCATCTCTCTAGCACCTATGGCCCTTGCCTTACCTCGTCTGTATCCTCTCTTGGTTCAAAACTTATTTTTCCTTCACAAATTGATTTTCTCTCAAATGATCTTCTCCTTCATGCATATACATTTTTCCTTACTCTTAGATTCATAATTACTTAACATTTTTTTGTTTGTATATGTACTTATAACATCAAAAAGTAATAGAATGTATTCATACATAGTAAAAATGAATATTCAAATTGGGTGATCAAACTGGCCTAATACCTGATTTATATTACAAGAACAACAATGTGTTGACCTTGCAACTCCTACTAGAAAAATAGATATTAGAAATAGCTTTATCTCATTTTACATAAACAACAACATGTGGGAAAACACAAAGAACCTCTTCGGTTGACTCACCCTACACCCTTTGTTCATTACAATAGCTAGAAACCAAAGCCAGTCATTTCCCCTTCATGCTTCATCTCTCTAGCACCTATGGACCTTGCATTACGTCATCTGTATCCTCTCTTGGTTCAAAACTTATTCTTCCTTCATAAATTGATTTTCTCTCAAATGGTATTATCCTTCATGCATATACAAGTGCCCAACCTATGATCCAATGCATATTTAGTTCTTGGAGATGACCGATAATTTGGTATCTTGTCCACTTAACACTTGGCTGACCTTCATCTAAGGTGCACACATCCCTTATGTGAGTTAAATAACTCTCCTAAGCACTTCCTCCTCTCCTATTGCCGATTTGATTTTTTCTTGGAAACCCAATTCATGCCCCACACGTCATCGTTAAACCATTCCTTGGTTTACTTTTGTTTCACTATTTCTTGATGTCATTCATCGAACCGTTCAACCAACGGCACCCTACATTCCAACCAATCGATCATTTTGATGATGCACACATTTCTTTGTTTGGTGAAGTGCCCATATTTTATCCACCTCTTTCATTAAGCCTCACTCCTAATTTATGTTGTAAGAAATATTTGGGTGGAGTCATTCCTCGGCACGTCAAGCGCCGAAGGAACCCAAAATATCCCCTATATGAAGACTGTCATCTCCTAATTTTCACAGATAATCCTGCCTGCGCGATTTTGTTCATATGAGTCTGTAGTGGAATTTCATGCCCTTAGTATTGACGCCCCAAGAATTACATGATTTTGTTCATCTGAGTCTGTAGTGGAAGTTCATGCACTTGGTATTGACGCCCCAAGAATTACATCCTCCCCCAATCCAAGTTGTTTCCTTCCTTAGCAACATCTGCAAAAATATGTTGTCTCCAAATCAAAACCCCAAATTATTCCAAGTGGAAATACCAAGTTTACCTTCATCATATTACTTCATCTATATTGTGAAAAATATCTTCCCGAAGTCATTCTAACCTCTTCTATTGTAGAATGAATTTCCTACACCTAAATTTGATGCATGAACACATGCATTAAACTTCCATCCACAATCACACACCATGTTTCACATTGATCTGGACAAAGATGTAGCTTTTTCTTCAATGCTAAATGTAATTTTTTCTTGCTGTGATGACTACTGAATTCCTAAGTGTTGAACTCTACATGACCATCACTGCCTAAATAATCCAACCCAAGTCCATTCTTCTCCACATAGCTATCTCTCACATATGATCAATCCGGTTGTCATGTCCAATATGTGAGTATTCACATTCCCACATACTCAAATTAATTTGTATCCACAACTCTAGTCTCTTTATCCAACTCCTATCTCAAGGAAAATTTCTTCTCCTTTTCCAAAAATCTACTAAGTCTTCAACCCATATCCACAATTGCTACCAAGATGCTCAACTGTTGTATGTGCTCCAGTGTGCTAACTGATATCCTCCATAACCCAACAATTGTTATCTTCATTCTTCAAATTCGGTTGTGACACCTTTCTCCAATGTTCCAAAGGTCATACTAACCACTTCCTAGGAAACACACCCACTCCAAAACAACTCAATAGACAAGGTACTCCTAGATGCCACCACCAAGGCTTCAGGCGAGCAATGTGTATGATAAAATTTCTTATGCAAGTACATAAGGACCAGTTTGAATTCCTTTGGTGAGAAACCCAACTTCTCAAGTCATTTTTCATCAAGCTCAAAGTCATAGATCCCCATCGCTTGTCTACAAAATTTTATAATCACTTGGGATTTTCGATCTTCTCTACCCACTTACTCAACATCCTCCAAGTTTGGATGACTGAGTTCCTTCATTCCCTCCTTCTTCTCAAAATTTATAATTTTAATGCAAGTGATTGGTCTAACCAATCCTCCTCAGCTTCATTACGCTGAAAGGCGTACACCTATTGACCATGGGCACATTTAATAGGTTTTTAGTGCTTAATCAGTTTTGTATGGACAAGATTAATTATTGATGGAATATTCTTAGTAGTCCCAATAAATCAATGGTTGTGATTTCAACCACTAACTTCCTCACTATTATAAAGACATAAGTTTACATGTTTATTTTTTTACCTTTACTTAATCATATTTAAAATTTACTATGGTGGCTAGTTGATTGTCACGTATGAGTGATTACGGTTTCATTTTCTAGGCCAACCTAAACCTTTGGCCTTCACCATCCACGTTCTAGACACACTACCTCCTTCCAACCAACTCCTTCCAACTGCTTCCATCCACCTCTGAGCTGTTTCTCTTTCCTGGCGGTTTAGGTTCTGCAAGTCGTCTTTTTACAAGTCGTCCTTTCGGCATTCACCAGCCACAAATTTGTGGTTGTGCTAGTCATAAACCTGTTGGAAACATGGTGACTGGGGATATGTTTCCTTTGCAATGATTCCCGCAAGAATTACCATGGTGGACTTCAACGTTTCCTCCTTAACTCGATTATGATTGTGTAGTCTCTGCAACTGGTCCGCCTTCTCCAAGATAGACTTTTTCTATATTTACGTTGTTGTCAAACTTTGTTTACTTTGTTCTTCTTCATTCATGAAACTCAATGAAACTATGGATGCAATCACATCTTGTTTCTACACCACATCAAAAGTTCTATCCACACTTCCATAGGCTCCCTCAATCAACCTGATCACAACACTCCTAGGAGTTTGTCCAATATTTCTCTTCATTATCATGATCACACTTGGAGTCTTGGATTCGTGCAAAAACTTCAAGAAACCCTCATATTGCACAAGAATTGACTTGGAATACTTGAGAAAATCCTTCCCCAATCAACCTGATCACAACACTCCTAGGATTTTGTCCAATATTTCTCTTCATTATAATGATCACACTTGGAGTCTTGGATTCGTGCAAAAACACCAAGAAACCCTCATATTGCACAGGAATTGACTTGGAATACTTGAGAAAATCCTGCCCCAATATCATCTCATGATCATCGAGTCGAGCCATTGTCAAATCCAAAGTGCCAAACCAACTCCCGACTCTTAATGGCATGGAACGAACCTCTCTTGTAATCGACGTCTTCAAATGAAATTTATTCCTATGTAGTTTATCAAGGGATTCGAATAGCGAGGCAATGATAAATATTCCTGTTGAATATTGGGGGTGATTCAAAAAATACCATAAGATATTTTTTGACAGGTTCTAATCCGAAGGATTCCAGTCTGAAGGTCCTCAATGGATACATCAGAATCAATGTATCCTCCTCCTCTGCTTATTTTTTCCATGTTCTTAGAGAAAATAACACATCAGTCGATGAAATGGCTAGCACAACTATTGGATTAAACCTTGATTCCTTCTATATCAATTGGGAGGAAAGTTTATCCTCCCTCCTTAATGTCATGCTCTTGGAAATAGGGTGGGTCCCGTGAGGGTAACATCGGTTCTCAAGTTACATGCATAATTATGAGTGGAGTCATACTCATGCATAAATTGAAACTCAGTCATCTCATCCTCGGGCTACATCAATTTATCATAGAGATGAAATTGAGTCGAAGGCTAGCTCGTGGATGCAAAAACCATCGAATACAAATGGTATGGGGCATAGCCTTTCTGCTCCTCACTTCAGGGAAATGCCACCAAAATATGAAGTTCCCGTCATGGAAAATGGTGGAGGATATGGAAAGGTATAGATTAGTGCAGAATCTTGTGTGGACTCTATCAGCTTGTTTGGGAGTCTTTATGGAAAATTTAAGAAAGAATGTTTGGAAATCTCAATCAGGGAATGTGGTGCATGTATCAATTTTCATTGGTAAGGTCGGAATGATGTTATTAACTCCAAAAGTGAAATGATGGATAGTTCAATGTTAATTGGGATCATATTGGTGATGATATACTATTGTTATTTATTCTTCTTTCTTCGCAAACATGTGGGAATATTCAATCTTGGATTTTTCTATATCCTCTCCCATGCTTGGTGGGTTCTTTCTTTGTTCTCTTGGTTGGGATTATTTTTGGAATTTAGACATGGGAAATCGGCGTAGTCTATGGTGATGTATGTATATTGTCGAATTTATACGTTGTGGTAAGCTATCAGACATGGAAAATGGAGAATGTAGAGAGAAATAAGATGAGATAATGGAGAAAGTAGAGTTGATGGATGAACAAAGATTAATAATTTCGGTGAGTGCACTAAATTACACTGTTTCTTTTTGTTAAATATATTGTATCCTCAACAGACTAACTGTACACTGCCAGCTGTACTGGACAATTGTACTTTCTATTTTTGTCTTGCTTGAGCATATATAAGCTCAGCTATTTCCTATTGTTAGGGAGCTCTTCAGAACTCTTCTGTACTTCTTCATACATTTGAATATACTATTCTTTTCTCTCTTCATTTCTCTTTGCCTCACAATTTATCATGGTATCAGAGCTACAATAGTAAGCCTCTTCACACAGTCGGGAGAGCAACACGATCCTCACAGCGCAGACCTTACATGCATCTTGAGAGAACACGTCACAGACTTTTCACAAGGCTTGAAAAGCTATATGCAATACTCTTTAAAGATCGCCGTGAGAAGCTAGACGAGGAAGCAGAGATAGCAGGAGAAGAATCTTTAAAGAAACCTGCACAATTTTCTCAAAGAACCGTCAAGGATTGACATAAAAGAGCTGCAGAATGAAATAAGTTTAAAGAACTTGAAGAATTTGTTCAAATTCATTAAAGATTGCTGTAGAAGGCAACATCGTTTAAAGATTTCAAGAAATCTCTCAAATATGTTAAAGATTGAAGCACAAAACGAAGAATTCGTGAAATTCTTTCAAATCTATGAAAGATTCACGAATCTTTTCTTCCGCAGGAGAAAATTCCGTTAAATTCGGGAAAGATCGTGTCAATCACGCAAAGAACAGCCATTAAGGCTGCAATATTCACCTTGCGAATGGTTCTAAGGCGGGAAACCAGTCCAAAAGGGACAAGGAGAGCGCGGAAAAGGTGAAACAATCTTAGCCGTCAGATCTTGAACACAGGCCCGACAACCGTCAGATCTTGAACACAGGCCCGACAGTCGTTGGATCAGCGAGAAGGTGCACGAGGTTTAGTCCCTTGTAGTGAACATGAGTGATTTTGACTTGTGAAGTCATGAAATCCCGACGTCATCTTGACCGTTCATCAAGAAGACACATGGCGACATTCTATTCCATCGCAAAATCGGGAATCAGGAATTGGCATTTCGGAGTTCGGGGTTTTCTAAGTACATTGCAATAGGACCTCGCAACTCGTGAAATCGCGATATGCGATATAGCGATACAATCTCAGTCGTCCATTTGTCAGGACACGTGGCGAGCATCGCAGCGCCTGTCGGCATTTCGGCATTCGGGGTTTCAAGCTGTCAAAGAAACTTGACATCGCAACTCGTGAAATCGCGATATGTAAAATCCCGATCAAATCTCAGCCGTCCATATCTCCTGGACACATGGCGGACATCGAGGGCATCGTCAGCGTATCGGCATTCGGGGTTTCACGTTGACAGAGATTTGGAGCATCGCAAGTCGCGATATCCCGAGGATGCATCAGGACCGTCCATCTATCCTGGACGCGTGGCGTAAATCTGGGGACTCGAAAAAGTTCCGAAAAGGAAAGTGCCATCGGCATATCGGGATTCGGGATTCGATAAATCACGAAACCTGAGAACAAGTGATCGGGTTTCTTTCCAGGGAAATCCCCGATGCAAATCTGACCCGTCCATCTTTCAAGGACACGTGGCAGAGATTGACGCTTTCGAAAAAATCCCGACCGGAGGAACCCTCCATTTACGGGACCCAGCTGACGTCATCTAGTCAAACGAGTCAATCGACACATCGACGATTCGTGAATCCTAGAGACAAGAGGTCCGAGACACATCATATCGTGAAATCGCGAGGAGAGATCACAACCGTCCGTCTGCTAGGCCACGTGGCAGCAAATCAACGATATCGGGAAAAGTCCCGAAACGAAGCTCGCCATCGGAAAATCGACGATCGCGAAATCGAGGAGGCAAAGAACCTCAACATCAAAAATCACGAAATCCCAATTCATGATATCCCGATACGATCTGGACCGTCCGATCATCAGCAGATCTGGACCGTTGAACAGTCCAAAGGCGATTTTTCGCATTTCAGCGATTTGTAAGACAAAGAAACGGGAAAATCCCGTAGCGCTTTAAAAGAAAGGTGCATGGTCACATTGCAAGGTGACCAAGGGCCAATTCAAGCCCGATAAGCTCCTATCGGCCATCGGCAAACTAGCCATCGGCAAATCGGCGTTTCTGAGATCGGAGGTAAATACAAATTTTTCCCTCTCTTTTTCCGAATTTTTTTTTAAATGGCGTCGACTAGCAATCTCGGCCCGACTCAGGGTCCGATTCTTCTTGGTAAGAATTACGAATTCTGGTCTCTTCGGATGAGATCGTTCCTGCAAGCACAAGAATGCTGGGAACCAGTGGATCTTGGCTATGTAGAACCATATCCAGCAGCCCTCACTACCATGACAAATGCCTAGAGAATTGCTCAAGCAACTCTGAGGACCAAAGAAAACAAAGCAAAATTCTGGATTCAGAACTCTGTGGATGATTCGATATTCTCAAAAATCACAGGTGCTGCTACTTCCAAACAGGCCTGGGACATCCTCAAAACGTCCTACCAAGGAAATGACTGGGTAAAAACAATTAAACTGCAGACCTTGTGGACGCAATTTGAGACTCTAAGGATGACAGAGTCTGAAACAGTGGATCAGTTCATGACCAGAGTCATGGGAATCGTGAATCAGATCAGACTAATTGGTGAAACCATCACTGATCAACGAATTGTTGAGATATTTCTCAGAAGTCTTCCCAAGAAATTTGAAATGGTTGTCACAACCATCCTTGAATCCAAGGACCTATGAAGATTCTCCACAGATGAACTAATTGGTTCTCTGGTGACACATGAGACAAGACTACATCTCACAGAT
>JASDQU010242175.1:200370-224771 GCA_032191745.1 Picea mariana
CTCCTTGAGTGATGAAATGAACTGAATGTTGTCCATGTTGCTTAAGTCTTGCCTCTTCTTGATTGAGCATACCGGCCAACTCATTCACATTCCACTTATCCTTAATAGTGTTATAGTGAATCTGAAATGGCCCATACTGAGGAGGCAAGGAGTTTAAAATGAATTGTATAAGGAAGAACTCATCCACCTTCATTTCAAGAGTCTTTAATTGAACAGCCAAGTTTGTCATTTCAAGAACATGCTCATGTATTACACGCGTACCATCAAACTTCATGGTGGTAAGCTTAGCCATCAGTGTCCCAGCAAGAGACTTGTCTGCAGTTTTGAAACGTTCTCCCACAGATTTCAGGAATTCTTTAGCATTTTCAGTAGTAGGAAGAGTTGACTTAATGTTGTTTTCCATAGTCATTCGCATGAATTTAAGGCTCAGTTTATTCGATCTCTCCCATGCTTTGAATGTAGATTTTTCTTCTGCAATGCTGTTACTAGTAATAGCAGCCGGTTTTTCAGATTCAAGTGCTACATCTAGATCCAGAACACCAAGGTGAAACTGAACCTGTTCTTTCCAATCTGAAAAATTCATTCCATTCAAGATTGGGACTGAAGAGGCATGCGAATGCAGTGACACAGGAATTGATACTGTAATCACAAATACATGCTATGTGACATTAATGCTAAGAGTTATAAGCAATTTGAAAAACATGGTTTAAACAATAGTGAATAGTATTACCGCGACCTACCTTTGGGCTAATCTTATGGCAAACTATTTAACAATTATGGTGATTTCCTTTCACCTAATAGGAATGATTGATAAAACATTCACAAGTAAGTATGTTACCTTTGAGTATCCATAATGGTATCAATTGTGAATACCTATCAATCATCCTACCCCAATTAACTAATCTTTCAAGAATTTGGTGCACCTTTGGGCCAACCTAATATTCTTGTGACTAAATAATTGCGATTTGCAGAGTTATCATTTTAATACCAGGGAAAACAAGTACTAAATTTCGGTAATTTGACTTAATATCTATGAGTCTTTCAGGTTGGACCACTTTGGTGGCTACCAAACCGTATCTTAATACAGACCTTAAATCAATGTAATGACTCTGCATGTTGATTCAACAGTAATGTGTAGCTTTATCTTTCAACAACCTATAAATAAAAAATTTCCTGCAATTTCAGCATCTAGTGCATTTCCTTTTTCTACTGTTTTGAAATATACTGTTTGCTAGAGTACGTTTGTATAAAAAAGAATTGAAGTGTTGAAAGCCAATTTGGAACTTAAAAAAAATGGGACCTAAAATCTAGTTCAATTATATGCCGTTGTTAATAGAAACAAGGCACAGTTTGCTAGCTCTTACGTTCAATATTGTCCACTATTTTAGGGTTTCACCAGTAATACTTTCCATGGGACATACATGACCAGTACAGGAATTTTCAACTTTAATTTCCTTTTCTTAAACTCTACTTTAAGACATACACAGCACATCTTCGCATTGCATTTTATACAAATTTAGACTTGTTTTTCTACGGTAAATTGGAATTTTGTTTCATACAATTAATTTCGTAACTTGTACTTCAAACGATACCGGACCATTTGGCACTCGTTGATCTAACAGATTTCCATCATTCTCGTCGACAATTTAAGGATTAAAACTCAATCAACAACGACGCTAAAGCTAATAATAAGGGCCTCATCGCACAATATCAATATCAATATCAATGATTATAACTTGAAGCTAGCAAGGAAACCAGATAAGGAAATTTATCTCAAATGCATTTACAAAAGAAAGTTCTCCACGTAGGCTCTGATACCAACGTTAGCATATTTGCAAGACCTGGAACTTTCCGTTTTTAATCTGAATCATATAGAAGCGAAATTTAAATGAAATAATACCTGAATCCATTTCGTTTTCGAACCTTTTGTTCCTCGGTAGCCAGCCTTCTTGCACAGAACGGAAATCAAGTTGGAACCCTCTGCACAGAACCAGAAATCGATTTCCCTCTCTTTCCCTGCTGCCATATACACTTTCAGATCATTTTGATGGGTATTCTGAAGGTTCTTTTTATGGGCAGAGAGATGACCGGTTTCCCCAAGACGGTTATTCTCCACCTGTCCATCAGAGTAGGAGATTCGACCATTCTGTTACCAAGAGTTTCGGAAACCTGAATCGATAGTTTTCGTAACTGTTTTATCATATATGTCATTTACGAAATTATTCTTACAGTTTCACAACATGGTAAGGTCCGTCAACTAATGTTTTTGTCTTTTCTTTTTTATGTTTCGAAAGTATTAGACATAAACATCAATACCATATTCTTCATAATGCTTATTGTGATTTGAAAATATGTCTTCATAATGCTTGATGTCATTTGAAAATAATATCTAGTTTCAAGCATTATGGTTTGCTTCAAGTCCATGCAGACATTCTTCCAAGTTGAATATTGATTCCTAAAAACAATTTCATCAAGTACATATGGAACATATAACACAATTGTTCTCTGTAGAAGTTTTCATTGTCTCTAATTTCATTATATCTTACTACGTATGGAATATCACTATTTCTTTGTTTCCTACTATTTTTTGTATATATAGATGTGAATTATTCTAGGCATATATGTTTAATGTTCATATGGCATTGCAAATAGCAGTCAATGATTGAAGCAGATATTATGTATTTTGGAACTCTCTTACAAAGAAATGGTCATTCAACTCACCAGAGTACTTGAATCATGAGAAATTAGTTGACGTACACAATTCATCCTATTTTTGTAGTAACACACAAGGGATGGGATCATTTAGTATCACACACAAGGGATGGTATCATTTCTTATCAAACTCTCAAGTTCATATTCATCTATGTCATTTTCGATGGGAGGGTTGTCCTTTTCTTTTATATTTTTTGGTGCAATGATTAATGGTTTCCAATGATTTTTTGCACTAATAAAGGACACAAAAAATGTAGGCGGTCTTAGTTGTCCGATCATTGCATAAAGGTTCCTACATAAACCGGAAAGGTAGTTTGGCCATGTGCGAACTGCTTTTATATCCATGTAGCCAATGTCTAATTTTAATATATGATCCAAATTCATCTTTGAATTAACATCTTTTGCTACTAATCTTCTTATCTTTAATTGTCCTTTTCTTATTCTAATCCAAATATAATTGAGCACCTGTCTAAGAATAATGCGAACTTCCTTGTATAACAAATTTGTGATGTGATATACAAATTCATGATATTTTTGTAATACTTCCCATTGAATTTTTTTTTATATGTAATTTTTTTTAATGTTTTCAGGTCTTTTTTCTCCAAACAAAAGTGTAGGGAAGCTCATTTCCTCAAAATATATATCCTGAAAAATTCCTAATGGCATGTATCCTTCACCAGGAGCCATGTTTATTTGAGTATTTTAAAGATCATATATACTATGTGAGTCTATGAATCAATGGAGTAGTGTATTTTTTTATTGGTTCTGCAATATTTTCGTTCATGCCATTGTCCATTTCACTATCGATGTAATTTTCATATGCACCTTTTGTTTCCTTAAACATTTGCTTCCAATATTCATTTTTAACAACTTTAATATGCTACTCAGATAAGAAGGGTTGCACTAATCAACAGTAGTGCGTCTACATTAAACAGAGAAAAACATAAAAATACACATCAAACATGATGAGAAAAAATGAAAAATGGAAAATTACCATCAATTTCTTCATTGAGAGAGGGGTTACCTTTAATATAATGCAGGTTGACTTTTTCATTTTCTGTATTTTTAGTTACAAAAGAATTTGTTTCTTTATTTCTGAAGCACCCTGCTCAATGGCGAGGGTTGTTTACTCAACAACTAAATGACATAACTGACATACTAATCTAATTTCTGAAGTGCCCTACTCAAATAGATTGGCAAGGGTTGTTTACTAAACAACTGGCAGAGACAAACATGCATACTAACAATTATTCATGAGTGCTTTACTCAACAAAACTGGTGAGTGCATATTACATTAGAAATTATTGACTGCATGCTAAACTCTCTCATAATGAGTGGCGAAGGAAGGGGTGCGCCCTTTGAGGTAGCCCAAAATTTTTCTATTTGATAAAGTACTCTTTTGCATATATTCTTTAAAGCTTTCATGACCATGTGTATATTAATGTGACCAAAATCATAAGAACTTTTGTAGAATATGTTGTTTTTATTACCACTGCAACCGTGTTAGTTTATTTTATTTCATGAGGAAAAGCATGCAGAATTTGAGATATGTTAGTAGGCTTGTTCATTGTGCCTCTAGCTAATGCCAACTCTTGTACTCTGTATTTTTGACCTAGTTGTCGAATTTGCAAGAAAGGAAATCTCAGTGCTATAAGTCTTTTTTCTAGTTCATTTAGTTGCTTCAATATACATATGTTCTTGTTTCATATGATCTCTTGTGGGAATGTGGATTTGGCTTCATTTGTGTCTTTAATCAAATTCTTATTGGTATTTTCAGCCACTTTGGCAAACAATGTATGCAACAATGTCTCCCCAAATCTCTTTTTCATTTGGTGGAAGAATAATCTAAGATCATTTTGACATTCATTGCAAGTCTCTAAATTGTTGACATTATGCATTTCTATCAATGAGTTTGTATTCAATTCATCTCTATAAGGTACTAGTGCTTTGGTATCATCTTTTTGGAGGAAGTTTTTGTAATGTTCTATTGTACCTTTCCTCAATTCTATAGATGTGTATATATTATCTAGGGGCACTTCAATATAATCAAACAAACAATCCTCAGGAGTATATGCAAACTTGTCCAATCAAACCAATACATGTTTTCCTAAAATAACATTAATATCATGTTCTTGATGTCCAACAAGATCCTTATCTTTATCCATATGTTTTTTCCCCCTTTATTTATGCCTAGATTTTCGGTTGTATTCATTTTTCTCTTAGCTAGTTTTGACTTGAAGGTGAAATCTCCCCCCTCCAAAAAAAACAAATTTAGCACAAATATAGTATTTTTATTTTTTTTTCAAAGAAACAAGCATCCATCTAGTACTAGCATTTACATATTAGCATAATATCCATAATTTGCATTCAATTTCTATTGATGGAAACCACCACCGTCCTAGTGAACAAGAGTCACTCCTATCCTCCCCAACATTTTTTTTAATTTCCTTGCAAGTCAAGAAGGAAAGTTGTTACAATATTAAGATTTCTCAAATGTTCTTTGCTCGTAGAATCCAATGAACACAAAAAAAATATCTATAGATTTCCAAAACCTGAAAGAAAATGTAACAAAACATTGTAATCAAAGCCTTAGACAAAAAGAAAAAAATCATATTAAAATCAAAGAAATATTGGTAGCTATTGAGTCATGTACAAAAGAACAATACCAATTAGCAAAGTAGACAAATATTTATTTTCATATACAAATATGAAAACATATTTCCATAGAAGGAGTTTTGTTATTTTTGTTTTTGGCATGTCAAAGTTGCAACACGAAGTATAACTAACCTAAAAATATCATGGAAAACCATAGATTCAACCCAAAAAAATGACACTTATATGCCCAACAATGAGTATTTTCATGACCAATTTGTTCTTCACACACATTCAAATATTAGTATTCATTAACAATTTCTGCACATCATTTCTATTTCTTAAATGTTTTTTTTTAAGGATTTTTTTGACAATAAATTGTTTTTTTCTTAAACATAGATTATAATAGAATTATGACTATGTTTGAAATTTCTACCATATTTATATTATATTTATAGTTTAAAAGGAAATCACCTTATCACAAAATTAATTTATTCTCATTTTCAATAATATTTATATAGAATCAAACATATTAATCTTGATAATTCAATTATTTCTTCAACCAAAACTTAACCAAAATAAATTCTATGACTTAGCAAACAAAGAAAGATTTTTTTATGTATTTTCTATATTCTTAGCTATGTAATCCATGTAACTAGTTATGTTATTCTTTTCTCGCATCCATGAGTTAACTCTTCCCAGGTTTAACATTCTAGGTATGGTTACATATTTTAGTGTTCTAGGTATGATTACGATTGGTGTATGTAATATCCCACTCTTGCACACACCTAATTGGCCTTATTCTTTGAGGACACTAGCTTGCAAGTGATCCGGTTCATTATACGATTGGTTGTTTGGATTATGATTATGAGATGTTGTGGATCTGATTATATGTTATTTTTCTATATTTATCTCGACAACTGTTATTGACTGGTTTCTTCTGAGTATGCACAACTCGATACATTAGAGGATGTCGATGGAATTGATGAATCTCCTTGGACCTCAGATTGATTCAGTGATAGGGTTGTTATGATTTGAATGTTTTGACATTACAGATGTGACATATGACTATATATTATGATGTTGATTATTATAGGTGACACATTCTGTTGATGGATGCAGGATGATGGTAGCTTGCTAACTAGACTCACATAGGAGTAAAGGGGTCACGGATGACAACCAAAGACATCAAGGGATAGGTGTGGCAGTAGTCATGCTGCATCCTACTAGCACTCCTATCTTGGCTCGAACTCTAGGTTAACGATTACCTAGTTCGAGAGATCCACGATGTCTTGAGGGCAGACCATGATAGTCGCTCATGATGATTCTATGGGGCACGCAATAAGGCAAGGTTTTTATTTCTTAGAGGTCCTTAGTCTCCCACAAGGTTAGCTGACGAAGTATTGACTCCAGGGGTTTGACATCTACGAAAATCAGTCAAAAGGAGAGTGGCACCCTTGGAGCGCGTAGTGCATCTTGAAGGGCACGTAGAACAAATAAAAAAATAATGAAAGCGAGTGGAAACCTTGGAGCATGTAATGTGTCTTGAAGGGCACGTCACGATTTTAACTCTGGTAAGTCAATAAACCTAGTACCTTGAAAACTATGACTCCTTAAGACCTGGTCGGCCTTAAAATGAATCAAGGTATGAATAAGTTTTAATAACAATTTTTTCCCTTAAGAATTTTCGCAAAGCCTACTAAATTTAAAACGTAGGTCTAAGTAGAATATGTGAAAAAAAAGAAAGAAGCTAAATGGACATATAATAAGAAGGGGGTAAAGAAAATTCAAGCATTAATAATTAAAGTAAAATTGTAATGAAGGTTTAATTATTAAAAGGGAAAATTGATGTTTTTCTCTAAACTTGTTAATTCTGAACTTAGTTAAAAAAGAGTACTTAAAGAAAAGGGGAAACTTAAAGAAAAAGGGGAATTCCTGACTTAGTAGGGAATCTAGCCTTTGGAACATTCTATTTGTGAATTCAATTAGGCTTTAAGTAAGGCGTAAGTCATTTAAGAATTGTAAGGGAATAAAGGGACACCAAGGAGCGTTTTTAGGAATGCTTTTAGGTGGGTGAAGAAAATATGCAATTTAATTAATTAATAAATTATTTTTCTAGTGAAACTAAGGGATCAAGTGACGTGTACGGGGGAGGTTTATCCTAATTAAATTTAATAAAAAGAATCTAATGAGGGTTTGGGAAAGTAATCACTAAGAAAACTCTATAAAAAGGATGGCAAAAGAGGAGTATGGATCACGTCTGGTATGTGTAAGGTTACGTTGCGAGAATTTTATCTTGACTGAATTTTTCTTAAGAGAGTTGGGATACCCATCTCGGATATAGAGTCGTAGCTTGACCTTGTGAGGTGAGATGAGAGATAGCTTTCTATACTATTGTGTTCATGTCACCTTGTGGCTCGGGGGGCTCAGGGGTAAGAAGAGTAACCATAGCATTGGTTGGGTGGTACCAGTGAGGTCTCAGTGGTTGCCAAGCAGGAGTTGGATGGAGCATGAGCGCAGGATAGTCACTTTCGATTCTTCGCATTTGGCTACGGTATGCATTTGTATATTTTTTATTGACTAGTAGTTGAATTCCCTGTATAACCATCGCTCTAACGTCAAAAGCATGCATGTGTAGATTGTGTTAAAAAAATTAGTTAATTTTCTATATATGAATATTTATCATGGAGAATGTATGCATGTGTAAATTGGTTGAAAGGCAGTTAAATTCTATTTCTATGTCGTCTTAGTTCTCTAGTATTTATATGCGTTTGGGTGCATTGGCTACTTGTCTTTGTTGATTTTCTGGTTAAAACAATGTAGTATTGTAATCGATCTGGAAATGTTCCCAAAAATGAGGTTCAATTTTCTTGATTAATAGTATATTCTGTTAATAATATGGTTGTGATTTATTTGTTAAAACTTACAATTGTGATACTGGACTAATCTATTGAATTTTCCTGAATAAAAATATCATTATTTATTTTCATCGGCTATGGTAGTGTGAATCAATACTTGTCAAACCATGTAATACAATAGAATTATATGCACAGTTTGGATGCATTATGTGTTGAATATTTGATTATGTTTGAGTATTAAGGAATGTTATACTTTAATAGCAATGTGGGAAATATAATATTCTTCCTTTGTTTTCACTTACTGATGAGTGTATTTTATTTGTTCCTTACAAAAGAATAGAAAAACAATTCATGTACATCCATGGCTCACGCAGACCTTTTCCCTCTGTAAAATTTGTAAAAAGGTTCGAACTATTCGATTTGGGAATAAAATAAATAAAAGGTTTAAGATATCAAATAAGTGAGTTCCACGTTACTTTTTCCCTTTTATCCAGGGTTGCAGTATGCTTATGCCACCAAGTTTTTCCGATGAAACAAAATTATCATGAATGCAACCTAGTCTGTCTGCTGCAATCCAGTTTTAGTAGGTTAGTTTTCAAACAAGTTATCTTTACAAAAACGACTTCACTCTTGGAGATCAACCAATTATTTCTCTGCAACGATGGCAAACCTGGAAGGAAAAATGCGTTGTTCCTGATGCCACCGTTTTTTTTGTCCTTGAATGCAATAAAGATCACTTGCTCCAGCAAATATTCCTAATCTCTTGCTTGTTTTCTTTAGGAAATTGTATTCACTACCGAATTTTTGCATTGAAGGTATCTACCTTCCTTGACCCCTTTTTTTCAACGACTTACCCAACCTCGAAATTGTCATGTTGTGGACTGTCAGAAAATATTTGAGGCCCTTTCTCATCGCTGACTGCCAGAGATTGTTTCCCCTCCTGTTTGTTAGTGTCTGAATTTATGGAAGGTGGCTCAATCCGCCTCCTCAAACATAGTGTAGGTAGTAGAGGCCATCTCTGCAGTTGAATCTTTAAGTTATTGGTTCAATGTGTAAATATAAATCAACTCATAACGATAAGAAACTATAGGAATTTCAATTATAAATATATGTCTATTCGTGGTCGTAATGCTATTCAAGTTCCTAATTCATTTTTATATATAAATGTTTATTTTTTATTTTATATATAAATTATTAATTTTTATATATAAATAATAAAGTTATTAGTTCACTCTATAAATATAAATCAACTCATACCGATAAGCAAATATAAGAATTTCAATTATAAATATATGTATATGTGTATCCACAGTCGTAATTCATGCTCCTAAATTGCGTATTTGGTATTTAATTTGAGAGAAATTTCAGGGGATTTCGAAACTCTTTTTGTGGGGGCATTTGAAAAAGATGGGAACAGTTTAACCTTGAGGTTTAATAAAGAATTTAATCTTTCAAGGTTTGATAGGGAATTTATAAGAATGTAGAAACTTTATCAAATTCAAAATTAATAAAATAGAGAAATCGCTTGAAGCTTTAGGATCGTTCTCACCCTGCTCTTCACTGCTGCCACTACCCATTTTAAACCATGTTGTACAATCGTTGCTTCCAATTTAATTAAAGTACACGGGAAAATTTAATCACCGGTGGATGTTTGAATTCTTACAGTTGATATTTCTGTTTTATTAGAGTGGTTGTTTCCAGATTTTATACAGTTAATGTTTTTACAATTTTTGATAATTGCTTTATACGAATAGGTGAGTTAAGGCATAAAATAGTTGTATTATTGGAATTATGGCAAGGAATATATTATTATTGGTTATGACCTTATAACAACATCAATTATTTTTACAACAGTTATATTTTTCAATAATGATTATTTCGATTATCCCTTTATATTAGTTTAATTGTTTTGCAACAACTTTAATATTCAAATTGTGATCATAGTGATTATGGCAACGATGTAATGAAAACAATGAATCCATATTGAACACGATGAATAAATTGGGTATATAACAATTTTTAGTGGTTAAACGACATATATGGTAATTATATCTTATGATAGCCTTAATCATTTCCCTTTTCACAACAGTTAAAATAATTCCATGATGGTTATGGAATTTAGTCCTTCAAATAGTTTAACAAACTGATTTGCATTAGATTAATGGTTTAATGGTGATCATTGCGTTTATCGCTTATAATATTTGTAATTTCCTTTACGACAGAGAATTAAATAAAGGCATGTTTAATTCATTAATGTCATTAATGGAACCCTCATGAGACAAATTGTAATTATTAATTATAAGTTGTTTTATTCTTTATGTTGTTTAAAGGGTTGTTTTATTTTAAAGGACGACAATGAAGTACTATCATAAGTTTTCATAGTAGTTGAAGTTGGATGCTTGAGCTTGAATAGTCCTAGGATGGTAAAATGCTAGTAAGATACTTCTAGATAATTGCATTTTAACCATGTTTTGTGTGTAGTTTTCCTTGCACTTTGTTGGCTTGATTGAATGGAGTGCTCTCATTATAGTTTTTGTATAATGTGTGACAATGCTGGTTGGTTTCGGGAAACGTTGGATTTTGTGTTTGATTGAAGGTTTAGAGTTATTACATAGCGCTTGGGTTACTAGTGCTCTTGTCGCAGTGTTGCAGCAAGATTTCTTGAAATAGGATCATTGCACGTGTTGATCAATAAGTGCATATGATACCTAGCTTGGGTCATGTGCTTCCCGTTGAGGGTGTTTTTGTTCATTGTAATTGATGTTTGTAAATGGTTCTGTAATGTTTTAATGTGATTGGTTTCTTTCTCACCGTAAAGGTTCTAGTCAGTTGTGTCGTTGATGCTAGTTGCATTTGGTTGATCTTGATGCTGTCAGTAAGCTTAATAATTTTTATTCTTCGCCTAATTGAATACTCGTATGTTTCCTGAGTTGCATGATGTGATAGTATACAAGGTCATTGCATTGTATGTTGCGTAATTAGTTTGCATTGTGTTCATTGTCAAGTTGTGGTGCTTGATTGTATTTGACCTTATTTCCTTGCGTTAAAAAAAAAAAATTAGCTTGTTATACATCGCATGTTGTCGTAATGGCGGGGGTCGTTACATATGGTATTAGAGCTAGTTCGAACCGCGAGTTGGGATCACTACGACCTTAATTGATTCGATATTTGATAATAAAATATCCCTAATTAAATTGATTTGTATTCGTGTAGGTAATCATTGTTAGAGGACGTCATGGAGGAATATGACGGGGTGTTAGGGGAGGAGGCGTGATGCCCCCAGTAGTATCCACGCTCGAGGGGTCTAACCCCCAAGGTGAAAAACATGTTGTCGGATAAGAACAAATATATGTGGGAGATGTGGTTTGGTTGATGAGGTCCTTCCAGAGGATGTCAAGGGCACTCATCAACCATTTGGATAGAGATGAGGCTAGGGTGTTGACACCTCTTTAGGGTCCACCATGTGCCTTGACCAGTACTGGTAGCATTCACGACGAACTCGAGAAGATCAAATTTCTCCAGTTCTTTGGTGCCCCGTACGACTCTGCCATCGAGGAATTGTTGGAGAAGATAGAGATGTGATTTGCAATTCACGATTGTACCTCCAACATGAAGGTCCAAATGGTGGTGTTTCAATTGAAGGGGAGTGGTCCTCTATGGTGGAAGATGCTCCTAACACAATTGAACATGGTTTTTGAAGACGTGTCATGGGAACTATTTGAGGAACGGTTTTGGGAGAGGTATGTGTTTGAGGAATTCATTGAGCATCAGCTCAACGAGTTCAATTCCTTGTGACAGGGTGGTCTTATGGTGCCCGAGTACAAGGCATGTTTCACGGAGCTGCTTCGGTATGGTTTGCACCTGAATACCGATAAAATTAAGGTCAACAAGTTCGTGTTCATGCTTAATATCATCATTCATGAAAAAGTGAGGATCATGATGCCTCAAACCTTACATGATGTTTTCCATAAGGCCCTCATAGCATAGGAGGAGCTCATTGGCGTGGGTCAGAGAAGGACTACGACAAGACCGACAGGACCGACAATATCGGGTGCACAAGAGCATGAGACACCAGTTAGGCATGCACCAGGGTAATTGAGGCACTCTGAGAGGATCCACCTTCACTACACCTCGATGACTAGTGCCTCAGAAGTGAACTCCTTACAGAGGACCACAACACTAGCAACAACTTCAACCACATAAACAACAGTTTAGGCTTGCTCAATGGAACATACCATGATTCTAGGACGGTGGGCCATCAACTTCTACTTCAGGTACCAGGAGTACTGGACCGAAGACATGGTGGTGGACATGTGGAGAGCCACATTACCAGTGTGATTGCCCAATTTAGAGGACCAGATCAGCTAGATCAACCAGAGCTACTACCGTGTGAGATTTGGGAAAGGCCCATCGGATTCATGGAGCGGTGAATAACCATCAGGAAGAGCACCATTTGATTGTGCTTGAAACATTAGGTACCATCGCTGAATAGACCATTATTATTTTTGTAGATCCTGGTGCTACAAAGATTTTTATTTCTGGTGCAGCGCTAAAAATAATTAAGGTAAAGGTAGTTGAACAAGATGAGTTTAGCTTTGTAGAAATGTCTTCGGGAGCCAAACAAAAGGTTGGAGGGAAGGTTACAGGTTGTAGCCTTAAATTGGGAGATTTTTTCACAAGCGCCAACATGTATATCATGATATTATGGTCTTATGATGTCGTGATCGATATGGACTAGTTGGAATCGCATGAGGCGATACTCAACTGTAAGACAAAATTCTTGAGTTTGGCCAATGATTAGGGATAGAGACGCATGATTATAGGTAGGAACCATGGAGTCTCCCTAAGGTTCATCTCTTTATTACATCTATGGAAGAGCACGCACAAGGGCTGCATTCTTTATGCAATCCTCGTGTTAAACAAAAAGAGCATGGTGAAAGGACTAGAAAACCTTCCGCTAGTATGAGAATTTGCGAATGTCTTCCCAAAGGAGTTTCCAGGATTTTTGCGAGAGAGGGAATTTGAATTTATCATCGAACTAAAATAGAGAACCGAACCAATAGAAATAACTCCTTATCGGATGTCAACCCCAGAGTTACAAGAGCTGAAAATGCAACTGAAGGATTTATTGGACCTAGCACTTATATGTCCAACTGTGTCACCGTGGGGTGCGTCTGTTATTTTTATATGGAAGAAGGATGTTTTGTGGAGGCCCTGCATTGACTACTGTCAATTGAACAAGGCAACGATCAAGAACCAATATCCCTTGCCAAGGATTGAAGATTTGTTTGATTAGATGAATGGTGCGACGGGTTTTCAAAGATCGACTTGAGATCAGGGTATTACCAGTTATGGATCAAGGAGGACGACATCCCTAATACTACCTTTAAGATGAGTTTTGGACATTACGAGTTTACTTTTTTACCATTTGGACAGACAAATGCCCTAGGGGTATTTATGAGTTTGACAAACGTGGTGTTCCACAAATACTTGGACAAGTTTGTCCAAGTATTCATTGATGATATATTGATATATTCTCGGATGATGGAGGAGCATGATGAACACTTGATCTTGGTACTAAATTTTCTTCGATGGAACAAATTGTTTGGGAAGCTGTTCAAATGCTCGTTTTATCAATCGAAGATTCATTACTTAGGGCATGTCATCTTCAATGAAGGTATTGTTGTGGATCCAACAAAGTTCGAGGCTATCATGGAATGGCCTGCACCGACAAATGTCCCAGAAGTGCATAGCTTCATGGGTTTAGAAGGATACTATCGATGGTTTTTCAAAGGGTTTTTCAAAGATAGAAAATTCAATTACAGAATTGCAGAAGAAGAACAAGAAGTTTTTTTTACCAAGAAATGCGTGGAAGCATTTCGAAGGATCAAGGAGTTGTTGACGACAACGCCAATACTAAAGGTCCCTCAAATGGATGAGGACTTCTTGGTATGCACTAATGCATCCAAGGAAGGCTTAGGCAGAGTCTTGATGCAAGATAGACGTGTGATCGTTTACATCTCGAGAAAGTTGAGAAGAAATGAGGAGAACTATGCGACGCATGATTTGGAGTTGTTAACCATTATATATGTCGTGAGGGTTTGGAGACACTACCTTATTGGACAAAAATTGGAACTAAAAATGGACCACTGTGGTTTACAACACAGTTTTACGCAAAGCGACTTGAATGCACGACAAAGGAGTTGGTCAGAATTTCTTAGCGAGTACGATTTTGAGATTACTTACATAAAAGGAACAATGAACAAAGTGGTTGATGCATTGATTTAGGGACCATGAATATTTTTTATGATGCTTCTTCAGACGAATCTACATGAAAATATTCTAACTTTACAGCGTGACGATGACTAGTATAAGGAGGTACAAGATTTTATTGAACAAAACACAATGATGGTACCAAAATTTGAGGGATTACTGTGGAAAATGATGGATTATTGATATTTAACAATCAAATTTATGTACCGCCCAACAATGAGTTGAGGATTTTGATACTAAACGAGGCTCATAGAGCAGTGTACATGGCTCATCCAAAAGTCACGAAGATGAGGGCAGACCTTAAACTCTTATTCTTCGGGAAAGGAATGAAGGCAGACATATTCAACTTCGTGGAAAGATGTATAGAATGTGAGTAGGTGAAGGATGGACATAGATATTCAACAGGATTACTACAACCACACGCCATTCTATAATCGAGAAGGGGGGTAATTTTGGTGGATTTCATTGTTGGATTACCACTGACAATAAGAAGACATGACTTGATTTTTGTATTAGTCGACACTCTGACAAAGAGTGCTCATTTTATTCCTGTGCGTACGACATATCTGGCCCCTCACATAGCTATAGTTTTCATCAGGGAAATAGTGAGGCTGCATGGCATGCCTAAGAGGATTATATCTGATTGAGGGTCAGTGTTTATAGGACTATTTTGGACTAGTTTCCAAGAGGCCTTGGGAACCCAAATTAACTTTAGTACCATGTATCACCCTGAGACAGATGGGTAGACCGAACGAACAAACCAAATCTTAGAGGATATGTTGTGTATGTACGTTATGGACCAACAAAGGTGTTGGGAAGAATTCTTTCCACTAGTAGAGTTTTCATATAACAACAGTTATCAAAGGACCATCAATATGGTGGCATTAAATTTTCTTTACAGGCGACTTTGTCAGACACCTTTGAGTTGGGATCACCTTGAGGATAGGATCCTGGTAGGATCGGAAGTGATCCAAGAGATGGAATATCAAATACAAACAATAATACAAAGGATCAAGGAAGGGCAAGATCAACATAATATTTATGTCAATGCACATCATGTCGACTGTAGTTATGAAGTTGGCGATCGAGTCTTCTTGTGAGGGAAACCTCACAAGAGTTCGATAAAGTTTGAAAAGGGTGCTAAACGCTCTCCTAGGTTTGTGGGACCCTTCGAGATTATGGAAAGGAAGGGTCCCATGGCCTATCGACTAGACTTGCCTGATTCTTTTAGACGCATGCATGATGTTTTTCATGTATTTGTTTTGAGACATTATGTTAGTGATCCTACACATGTAATTGACATGAGTTCGTTGGAGGTACTGGACAAGGGTGCTCTCACGGCCGAGCCAATCCACATTCTGGACCATTTCATTCGAAAACTATGATGTTATACAATAGATCAGTTCAAGGTCTAGTGGGACAACTATAGTCCACACTTGGAGACCTGGGAGGACACGTATGATATGCATCAATAGTTTCAATTTTAGTTTGATAGATAAACATACATATATTATGAGATATTTTATTTCGAAACTTATATCCTGTGAAAATTTAGGATGAAGGTTAAGACAAGAGGGGTTGTATGTAGCATCTCGCTCTTGCACACACCTGATTGGACTTATTCTTTGAGGACACTTGCGTGAAAGTGATCTGGTTCATTATATGATTGGTTGTTTTGATTATGATTATGAGATGTTGTGGATCTGATGATATGTTATTTTGCTATATTTATATCGACAGGTGTTATTGATTGGTTTCTCCTGAGTGTGTAGGACTCAGGACGTTAGAGGATGCCAATGGAATCGATGGATCTCCTTGGACTTCAAATCGAGTCAGAGAGACGATTGTTATGGTTTGAATGTTTTTATATTACATATGTGACATATGACTAGATATTATGATGTTGATTGTTATAGTTGACATGTTTCGTTGATGGCTGCTAGTTGATGGTAGCTTGTTAACCAGACTCACATAGGAGTAAAGGGGTCACGCAAAACAAACAAATACATTGAGGGCGAGGTGTGGAAACAACCCTTCTGCAACCTACTAGCACTCACGTCATGGCTCAAATTGTAGGTTAACTATTACCTAGTTCGAGAGATCCACAATGTCATGAGGGAAGACGGTGAAATTCAGTCACGATGATTTTAAGGGGCACACAATAAGGCATGGTATTTATTCATTAGAGGCCCTTAGTCTCCCACAAGGTCACCCAACGGAGTATTGACTCCATGGGTTTGATGTCTACCAAAATCAATCAAAAGGCTAGTGGCACCCTTGGAGCACGTAGTGTGTCTTGAAGGGAACGTTGTGAAAATAAAACAAGAATGCAAGTGAGTGGCACCCATGGAGCACGTAGTGTGTATTGAAGGGAACATTGTGAATTTAACTCTGGTGAGTTAATAAACCTAGTACCTTGAAAACTATGCCTCCTTAGGACCTATTCGACATTAAAATGAATGATGGTATGAGTAAAGTTTAATAAAAAAAAATTCCCTTATGAACTGTTTCCAAGCCTAGTGAATTTAAAACCTAGGTCTAAGTAGAATATGTGAACAAAAAATAAAATCTAAATGGACATATAACGAGAAGGGGGTAAAAAAAATTTAAGCATTAATAATTAAAGTAAAACTGTAATGAAGGTTTAATTATTAAAAGGGTAAATTGTTGTTTTTGTCTAAACTTGCCAATTCTAAACTTAATTAAAAAGGGTAACTTAAATAAAAGGGGGAATGCCTAACTTAAGTAAGGTGTAAGTCATTTAAGAATTGTAAGAGAATAAAGGGACATCGAGGAGCATTTTTAGGAACACTTTTAGGTGGGTGAGGTAAATAGGAAATTTAATTAATTAATAAATTGATTTTCTTGTGCAACTAAGGTATCGGATGCCATGTGTATGGGGGAGGTTTATCCAAATTAAATTTAATAAAAAGAATCTACTAAGGGTTTCGGAAAGTAATCAATAAGGAAACTCAATAAAAAGGATGGTGGTGGAGAAATATGGATCATCTGTGGTATGCGTAAGGTTACGCTGTCATAATTTTATCTTGACTGAATTTTTCTTGTGCGAGTTGGGATACCGAGCTCGGATAAAGACTGGTAGCTTAACCCTTCGAGGAAAGATGGGAGCTAGAATTCTATGGTATAGTGTGCGTGACCCCTTGTGGCTCGGGGGGCTCAGGGGGAAGAAGAGTACCCCTAGCATTGGCTGGGAGCTACCAGTGAGGTCTTAGAGGTTAGCAAGCAAGAGTTGGATGGAGCGCAATTGCAGGACAATCACTTCTAGTTCTTCACATTTGGATACGGTACGCATGTGTATATTTTGTATTGAATAGTAGTTAAATTCCTTGTATATGCATCTACCTAACATCAAAAGCACACATACATAAATTGTGTTAAAAAAATTAGTTAATTCTCTGTATATGAATATTTATCATGGCAAATGTACACATGTGAAAATTGGTTGAAAGGTAGTTAAATTCTATTTTTGAGCCTTCTTGGTTCGCCAATATTTATATCCATTTGGGTTTATTGGCTACTTGTGTTTGTTGATTTTCTGGTTAAATCGATGTAGTATTGTAATCGATCTGGAAATGTTCCTAAAAATGACGTTCGGTTTTATTGATTAATAGTATATTCTGTTAATAATATGGGTTTGATTTCTTTGTTAAAACTTAGAGCTGTGATCCTTGACTAATCTATTGAAGTTTCCTGAATAACAATATGATTATTTATTTCCATTGGCTATGGTAATCTGAATCAATACTTCCAGAACCATGTAATACAATAGAATTATATGCACAATTTGGATGCATTATGTGATGTATATTTGATTATGTTTGAGTATTAGGGAATGTTATACTTTAATAGCAATGTGGGAAATCAAAGATTCTTCCTCTGTTTCCACTTAGCGATGACTGTATTTTACTTTTTCCTTACAAAAGAATAAAAAACAAATTCATGTATAGCCATGGCTCACGCATACCCTTTCCCTCTATAAAATTTATAAAAAGGTTCAAACTATTCGATCTATAGGAAAAACATAAATAAAAGGTTGAAGCTATCAAAGAACCGAGTGCCACGTTACTTTTTCCCTTTTATATAGGGTTGCGGTATGCGTATGCCACCAATTTTTTCCACTAAAATTAAATTATCATGAATGCAACCCAGCCTGTCTGCTACAATCCATTTTTAGTATGTTAGTTTTCCAACAACTTATCCTTACAGCTACAAGTTCACTCCTGTAGAGAAATAATTTATTTCTCTGCAATGATGGCAACCCTGGAAGGAAAAACACGATGTTCTTGATGCCACGATGTTTTTTTTATCCTTGAACAAAACAAATATCACCTGCTCCAGCGAATCTTCCCTAGGCTCTTACTCATTTTCTTTAGGAAATTGTCTTCACTCTCGAATCTGTGCATTGAAGGCACCTACTTTCCTTGGTTTCCTTTTTTCAACGACTTACCTGACCTGGAAATCATCCTGTTGCGGACTTTCAGAAAATATTTGAGGCCCTTTCTCATCGCTGACTGTCAATGATTGTTTCCCCTCTAGTTTGTTAGTGTCAAAATTTATGGAAGGTGGCTTAGTCCTCCTCCTCGAAGATAACACAGGTAGCAGAGGCCATCTTTGTTGTTGAAGCTTTAAGTTATTGGTTAAATGTGTAGGCTAAATCAACTCATAATGATAAGCAAATATAAGAATTTCAATTATAAATATATGTGTATTCGTGGTTGTAATGCTATTCAAGATCCTAATTCATTTATATATATAAATGTTTACTTTTTATTTTATATATAGATGATTAATTTTTATATATAAATAATTAATCTATTACTTAACTGTATAAATACAAATCAACTCATACCGATAAACAACTATAACAATTTCAATTATAAATATATGTATATGTGTATCCGCAGTCATAATTCATTCTTGTAAATTGCGTATTTGGTATTTAATTTGAGAGAAATTTCAGGGGATTTAAAAACACTTTTTGTGGGGGCATTTGGAAAAGATGGGAACAGTTTAACCTTGAGGTTTAATAAAGAATTTAAACTTTCAAGATTTGATAGGGAATTTATAAGAATGGAGAAACTTTATCAAATTCAAAATTAATAACATAGAGATATTGCTTGAAGCTTCGGGATCGTTCTCACCCTGCTCTTCACTGCTGCCACTACCCATTTTAAACCATTTTGTAGAAGTATTGCTTCTAGTTTAATTAAAGTACGTAGGAAAATTTAATTACTGGTGGATGTTCGAGTTCGTATAGTTGATATTTCTGTTTTATTACAGTGTTTGTTTCCAGATTTTAAAAGGTTAATGTTTTTACAGTTATCCATAATTGCTTTATATGAATAGGTGAGTTAAGGAATAAAATAATTATATTATTGGAATTATGGAAGGGAATCTATTATTATTGGTTATCTCCTTATAACAACTTTAATTAGTTTTACAATAATTATATTGTTTCAATGCTCATTACTGTGATTATCCCTTTATATTAGTTTAATTGTTTTACAACAACTTTAATAATTAATTTGTGATCTTAGCGATTATGGAAACAATGTAATGAAAAAAGTGAATGCAGATTGAACGTGATGAATAAATTGGGTATATAACAACTTTTAGTGATCAAACGACGAATATGGTAATTATATCTTATGACATCTTTAATCGTTTCCCTTTTCAAAATAGTTAAAATTATTCCATTATGGTTATGGCATTTAGTCCTTCAAATAGTTTAACAAACTTCTTTGCATTATATTAATGGTTTAATGGTGATGATTTCTTTTATCGCTTATAATAGTTGTAATTTCCTTTACGACAGGGAATTAAATAAGTACAGGTTGAATTCATTAATGTCGTCAATGGAACCCTCATCGGACAAATTGTAATTATTAATTATAAGTTGTTTTATTCATTATGATGTTTAAAGGGTTGTCTTAATTAAAAGGACGACAAGGAAGTACTATCATAAGTTTTCATATTATCTGAGGTTGGATGCTTGAGCTTGAATATTCCAAGGATGGTAAAATGATAATAAGATACTTCTAGATAGTTGCATTTTAACTATGTTTTGTGTGTAGTTTTCCTTGCGCCTTGTTGGCTTGATTGAATAGAGTGCTTTGATTATAGTTTTCGTATAATCTGTGACAGTGCTGGTTGGTTTCGGGAAACGTTGGATTTTGTGTTTGATTGGAGTTTTAGAGTTATTACGTAGTACTTGGGTTCCTAGCACGCTTGTCACAATGTGGCAACAAGATTCCTTGAAATATGATCATTTTGCATGTTGATCAATAAGCACATATGATACCTAGCTTGGGTCATGCGCTTCCCATTGAGGGTGTTGTTGTTCATTGCAATTGATGTTTGCACATGGTTTTGTAATGTTTTTATGTGATTGGTTTCCTGCTCACTGTAAAGGTTCTAGTCACTTGTGTCATTGATGTCAGTTGTGTTTGGTTGATACTGATGTTGTCAGTAAGCTTAGTCATTTTTATTCTTCGCCTAATTGAATGTTTGTATGTTTCCTGAGTTGCATGATATGCTAGTATGATAGGTCGTTGCCTTGTATGTTATGTAATTGGCATGTGTTGTGTTGATTTTCAAGTTGCGGTGCTTGATTTTATTTGACCTTCTTGCCTTGCGTTAAAAAAAAAATCTTGTTATGCGTCACATGTTGTCGTAATGGTGGGGGTCGTTACACTTACGAATTTTTGGAATTTAGGTCAATGTGCAAACATAGCACTACATTTTTTATTCTCCTAAAGTTATCATTTAGTGTTAAAATGGCATGGTTTATGCTCCAATGTACATTGGTAAGTGGTGGTGTTACTCTATGGCTACATTTTTTAATTCTCCTAGAGTTATCGTTGACTATTAAAAATCCTTGGATTGTGTTCCAATGTACATTGTTGTGCACAAGACAATATAATTTGGTTTTATACTTATGAAGTTATTGTTCAGATCCATGACCCGACTCTTGATAGGTTCAACATTTGCTTACGAATTTCAGTGTTCCAACTATGGTTATGATTTGTTGGGATTTATGTCAAGCATGCTTGAAAAGAACTACACTTTCAGCTCAACATTAATTCCAATAAACATCATAGCCATGGGAAATCAAAGCCACATTGCTTGTATAAGCCTTATGCAAAATTAATAGTCATTTTTTTGTGTGTAGGCCTCATGGGAAATTTATGTTTATTGTATAAGATTGATGAGAAATTAATTATGTTTTATGAGCTCGATAGCAAGTTGAGATCTGTCCAACCTATAGGCAAAGCACTGCATTGTATAATACTGATGGTAAGTTAAGGTTGGTCCAATGTGTAGGTAGAGTACTTGTTTATATAAGTTCGATGGTGAATTAAAGTCTTCCATCAATAATAGGATCTGGAATATCACTCATTCATAATTGAAAATCTCGATGGTAGATGAACATCTGTTAGTTCAACGTGCAGGTAGAACACTCAATCCAACTTGCAAGAAGAACACTCAGCCATAATCGATGTTCAAGCAATAAATGAGAGGTCAAAAAGACATATAATCAACTAAGAACTTCATGGCCATTATTGTCCTTTGTAGTCGCATAAACAAAAGTCCCCATGATAGACTAATGTTCATTGTTGGAATTTATGTTCAAATTTATGTATTTTTTGATTGGTGAGAAGGGAAAATGTGATGAATATCGTTTGCTTAGAGGAGATACTAGTTTTAAAATAATAATAATAAACAAATTCACTAAAAGAAATTACCACTTATTTTTATTATTATTATTATTATTATATCTATTTTTTATTTATATTATGTATAAATGTTTTAAAGTTGGCACCTATAGGTCGTATGGGAAATTAATAGCTAGTGTCATTGTATATGCCTTCATGATGGGAATTAATGTTTAGTGTATAAGCCAATTGGGAGATTAATTAGAATAAAACTCATGCATATAAAGATATTTGATATTTTAAAAATAAATATAAAAATAATATTTTATTAAATATATTTATAGGAAATAGGAAAAAATATTCAATACTTTATAAATAGATAGATGACATAATTATTATCATAAAAGAATATTTTGAAATAGGTTATTTTCATGTCAATTAAATATTTTACAATAAGACTCATGTATATAAAAAACTCATGTATATAAAAAAGTAATTATATATACTTCAATAAAATATTTATGCGTATCTTTTAATAATAGCCATGATCTACGATAGGCAAAGAAAACTATTCAATACATTTTTTATAAACAATATTTAACACATCCAAATGAAAATAAAATGAAACACCCGGAAAGACCATAGAACATGTGGACACATCCTAGTAGTGGTCTAGAACCATAAAAGAAAATGGGAAAAAAATGAATTAGAAATCAAGTCAGCACTAGGTTGACAAGATTTTTGGTTCGATGCTCGGCAATATTCTAATACGGTGTAGCCACGAAGGGATAACCTATCGAACCAACAAACTTGACTTAGGAATCACACTAGTAACCCCATAAATATGAAACCAAATTCTATTTAGTAATACACAAGAATTAATAACACTAATAGTCTCAAAGATTTAGCATGCAACGTAAAACTGAATTCTATTTACACACTACACACGATGGACATACCCTAGCACTAGGGTGGAAAAATAAATTAAAAATGGGAAAACAATGAATTCCAGACCAAGTCTAGCACGAGATTCACAACATTTTGGTTCAATGGTCGACAATATTCTAATACGATATAGCGAGGAATGCCAATGAAGCTTTTAGATATTTCCCAGAGAGACACATAGCTTGAGAATTCCCCTTTAAAGTTTTAAAAGCGCAAAGTGTTTTCTCCACTTTCGATTTATGTATTAGTATGAAATCTAAAATCTATAGTGTTATTTCTAGCTGCATTTTATCTGCTCATCTACAACCACTATGTTTTCTTTGAGAAATAGCATAGATAACTAGGGATTGTTTCAACTCTCAATATATTCAAATGCAGGGGGAAACCATAGATAAGAAATTATCCATAATTACTATATAGTGGTATGATGCCCCTGACTATTGGTGCCATCTATGGTTTCCGTATCCGTCTATACACATAAGACCGTTTGGATATAGGGAGCATGCAAAACAAATCCCAAAGAGAATTTCAAATTGGATGCAGTGCAATATTTCAAGGAGAAAGATGAGGTACACCTCTTCAAGGGTTCCTACAAAATTAGGAACCTCTAGCTGCATATTAGGCTTACATATTACAGTCCTTACCAGCAATCTTGAAATTCCCTTATCACTTGTGAACGGGACAATAATTCCTAACCTACCGAACCAACAAACTTACCTCATGAATTGCGCCAACAACCTCATAAATATAAAACCAAAATTATATTTCTTCATGCACATTCAATAATAGCACTAATAATCTCAAACATTTAACATGAAACACAAAAACAAATTCATTTTACCATACAATTTAAAACCAAATTCTATTTTGTGAACGTCGTTAGAAATCACATATTGTAATGTTTGTAATTATTTGAGGCGACTATGAAAACAAGAAGATATATAGCAGTCACAACGAAGATCGCATGCCATAGGAAACGATGCAAACATGAAAATATGCAGGGGTCAAAACGAACATCGCAATACCACTGTAATGAAACCGAAAAATAAAATTACACTTGCATCCTATTAATAATTACAACAATTGTAATAATTACTAACGTTTCAATGCAGGTAATAATAACCCGAAGCATTTATCCTTGCATATGATACATTGTAATCCAAAATTTAACACTAATTATAATAAGTCGTAACCATACCTGAAATTTTGTATCTGGCAACAGTTAGCACATGAATCGAACCAACGATTTTATAAATATTAAACTAAATATAAAGAGTTACGATGACATCTATCATATTTACAGCCATTGAATTCAAGCTAAAAACCTTTATTAGTCCCTCCCGAA
>JASDQU010242176.1:371-21798 GCA_032191745.1 Picea mariana
AAACTAAGGCTGATCGAAAGACGAAGTCGGGACTAAATTCTAGAAACAAAACAGAGTGTCCAGAGGGCACAGTGACAATTCTGGAAACAAAACGTGAACATGTAGAAAGGGCGGGATCTGTGACAAGTTTTATAAGCAAAACAAGAAATTTACTCACAGATCCAGTACAGCATGAGGTATTGATATTTTATTATTATGGAAGGTTTAATGTTACAGTTATGGTTTTCTTATTATGGTCAAAATTAAGGATTGAAGGTTTAGGTAATGGGAAAAAGTAAACAGCACAGCAAAGTTAATAATTGACTTTGCAGTAACTGTTGCCTTTGTTAGAAAGTCCTCTTTGAAATGAATCCTTCATGTGTTGTTGTTTTGTCTTTAAAAGCACGGGAGGGTGTCATTCAAAACGGATGCTCAGCCAATCAATGGAGCAAGTGCAGGGCTGAACGTATGGAATCCACTTTTGGACTATGATTATGGTATATTCACTCTGAGTCAAATCGCGCTTATAAATTACCATCAACCATTGGAGATTATACAGATTGGATGGGTAGTAAGTACTCTTTTCATAACATATTTAAATGTTTATCTATTTTAAATAGAATAATCAAAATATTATTTAAGTTATTGAGAGATTGAAATTTAAATTTAAAGAAATTGAAATTTAAATATTACTAAATGTTATTTTTATTTGAAGAAAAGTATTAATTATTTAAAAAATATATGTTAAATTGAAATTAGCAAAAGATATAACTAATTGTTAAGTATTTTATTTTTTAATTACTATCTAATTGTTAACTATTTTATTTTTCAATGATTGTTGTAGGTGTATCGTAATAAGTTTGGAGATTCAAAGACACGTCTTTTTGTATATTGGAATGTAAGTACATAATTGAATTGTTTTAGATATATTAAATTTGTAGAAAGTAGATATATTAAATTTGTAGAAAATATTTTTTTTTAAAGAAATATCACTTAAATATGAGCATCGAATATATTTTATGTAGGCTGATGGATATAAGACCACGTGTTGTTGGAATACAGATTGCCCTGGGTTCGTGTTAGCCCCTGGTGCTAAAGTATATCCAGGTCAACCATTGTTTCCAATATCTACATATAGAGGGGGACAACACCAGACCATCGTAAAGGTTATCAAAGTGAGTGACCTCTCTAGTTGTAAGAGAAAAATCTATATTTTTAAGTTTTTTTAGGATCAAATATTTGATGAATTTTATTGTGTGTATATATATAGGAGAATCCAACAGGTAATCAAATGAGATGGAATGTATACATAAACAACCAACTTTTAGGTTGGTGGCCTATTTCGTTGTTTAAGAACCTTCAGAATGCTAATATTGTAGATGTTGGAGGAGAGGTCGCTTTTTATAAAAGATCAAGAAGGTTCCCTGTGAAATACATGGGTAGTGGTTACTTCCCCAAGAAGGATTCGGTCTTAGTGCACATATAAGAGACATAAAAATTACCAATGACCATGGAGTGCCAATTAATATTCCTGGACAACGAATTGCAAGTAGACCAAAATGTTATGATGTTTCATTTCCAGCTGAAAATCAATTAGGTAAACATATCTTCTTTGGTGGTCCAGGAGGACTCAATCACCGTTGTGTCTTCTGATATATATTTTTACTTATGTTGTCTTATAGCTTTTTATAAACTATGAAATAAAGAAAAAATTAATTTTGTGTATCTATTTTTTCTAGTTAAATTTTATTTTGTGTATACATCTTTTCTCATTAAATTTTATTTATATTTAAATATCATGCTTCAAACTTTTAACTATTTTAATTCCTAATAAAATAATGAAATTCATAATTTTTATTTATAAATTAAATATAAGATACATAACATTGTTTTTATTTTTTATAATCCTATTTCCAAATCAAAATGTACACTTATCATTGTTATTATTCCATAATCAAAACTTCTAATAATAACTATCCTTTGAAACTATATTTATATATAATGCATATGTTGACATGGAAATGAGATATTTTACATTAATAAAGTAATTTCAACATTTTATAATTTTTTTAATTTTTTAGTCTTAAATGTTCTATTTACTTAAAAATAATTTACAAAATTAATTTTATATGTATATTTTTTGACATTATGTTTCTATATAAATTTTATTGTATCAATGTTTAGAATCAAAATTATTATTTTTATCGTTTAAAGTATGTTAACTTTGCATGTAATAATGATGTCATACACATTAACATATACCACATATCTATTATTAGTTTTGGGATTTGAGTTAATTAACTGTAGTGGATATTCCACCATTTCTTCATAATAAAAATGATAAATAAAATTAAAATATATACTATGAAGGTTAAATTTCTTTACAATCTAGAATAATTTGTACATGAAATATATAAAATATGGAAAATATAGAAAAATAAAACAAAATCACATATTATCAACAAAAAACACAAATATTTTATGTGGAGAAAACCCAACTAGAAGGTGAGGCTACTCTGCTCTTTTTTCTCTAGTATGGAAATAATGCAAGTATGAAAGAGAAGGATCTCTCTATGGATTTACCTGAGACCAATGGCTTGTTAGGATGCTACAGAACATTAACCCCCTATGTTATAATATCTAATTACCCACACTAAGTTCTTATTCTTTGTTATGGAACAAAATACAATAACATAGAATGAAACCGCTTCTCCTCCTAATGGCCCAGTATTTAACATAGCCCAATAACCATCTAGGGGTAGGTTTTTAACTTCCCCAACCCTTGATTTTGGTAGGGTTTTGAACCTTCTAGAATCTTCTTGAAATTCCTCACATGGATAGCCCCATATGCATGAGTAATGGGGCCTGATATGGCATCCTCTCATATTATGGTGGTCAACACGATATGTCAACTGAGAGAGGCATAAATTTTTCATATGAACTCCAATTGATGCATGGTATGCACTGTTGGAAAGGTCTCAGAGTGTTGAATATCATCAAATGGTTAGGCACAAGTTATGAAAAATAGAACCCTAAAAGACTCCATTTAACTCCTCAAAATGGCTCTCAAAGGTTCTGGACCCCAATTTTCCAAACTGGAACCTACCACTAAAATGGATCTGCCTAACCTTCTACATAATTTTTTCTTCTTTCAATGCATCTCCTGTGAGGCCCTCCATCATTCCTCCTTGTTTTCCATATAAATCAACTAAGGGTGAAGGTGGAAAATACCCAAATAAAGTTTCAAAAGGTGACTTACCAGTATAAGCATGGATTGATCTATTATAAGAGTGTTGTATATAGATCATATTTTCATCCCAGGTCTTTGGATACTTTTGATTGTAACCCCTCAAAAGATGCACCAAATTTTTGTTGACTACTTTGATTTACCCATCTGTCTATGGATAGAATGTTGTGGACCTCTTCAACTTAGTGTCCATCTTATCCCACAATGTAGTAAAAAATGCACTAAGAAATATGGTATCATTGTCTCAGATGATGCTCCTTGGTATCCCAAGGTACACCCAGACATATTCAAAGAACTTGTTTGTTGCTTCTTATATGTTGATGGTATTTTTACAAGCCATTTGAAAGAACATTTTTTTGAACCTGTTAGCTACCACAAATAGATAGTCATGTCCCTTTCCGGTTGTTGGTAAGCCTCCCAAAAAATCCATAGAGAAACTTTCCCAAGGTCGAGTGGGTATAGGTAAGGGATGTTATAGACCTTGCTTCATGTTACTAGGCTTGTCGGTACAACAAAGTATGCATTGTCTAATATATATTGCTAGACCTTCTTGCATTCTAGGAAAATACACATAACTTTGTAAATTTTAAACTATCTTCTCAACACCAAAATGTCTTACAACTTTGCAGGTGTGAGCCTCTTTGATAAGTTGCAATTGTTCACCTTTAGGGACATAGAGCTTGTCGAGATTGTAGAGTAAACCATTATGGAGATGATAATTTTCCTTACCATCACCTTATTCTATATTAATTCAACCCTGTAGATGTTGGAAAGCCTCGTTGAAATACTTATCTTTTGTGTATTCCTATTTGTATGCATCAGTGGTAAAAGGATTCATGTTTATCAAAGTTCCCAAAGCTATAATCTTGGACGTAGGTGGATGTGAAAGCATGCCATTTTCGAACTTATTCATCCTACCCTTCTTATATTTTCTGACCATAGGAAATTGTTGTAAAACCCCATCCACTTGTAATGTCTAGTTTGGTGTATCTTACTATGGGTATGCAAATACTGTAGTGGTTGGTGATTTGTGTGGATGATGGTCTGCTTTCCCATTAGATAGTTCTTCCACTTTTTGACAACTTGTACCAAGGCATAGAGATTCTTATTGTAGTTAGGGTAGTTGAGATCTGCCCCATGAAATACTTTATAATGATAACATGCAGACCTTCCTCCCTACATTAGTACTTCTCCCATGGCATACCCACTTTCATATGTCTCAACTTCAAAGGGATTCTACAACTTTGTAGTGAGAGCACTGGTTATTGACTAATATTTCTTTTCAACTCATTATAGGCCCTCTGTTGAATCTTCCCCCACTAAAAAATCTTATCACTAGTTGTTATGGTATGAAGTGGTGTTGCTTCCACTGAAAATGAAGCTATGAAATTAAACAAGTATTAGTTTTCCCCAATAAAACTCTTAACTTCAGTGGCATTTGTAGGAAATGGCCATTTCATGATGGCCTCCATATTTTCGTGATCTATCTTGAGCTCCCCTTCACCAATCACATGCCCCAAATACACCAAAGATTGTTCAGAAAATTCACATTTCATAAGATTGTCCAACAATTGGTCCTCCTTCTGAGTCTCTAACACCTACATAAGATGTGATATTTGATCCTCTCAGGTAGCACTATAAACCAATATACCATCCAAATAGAAAATAACAAATGAGTCCATATAAGGGCATAAAACATCATTCCTTAGTCTAATAAATCTATTCGATGTGTTACATAAACAAAATGGCCTAAAGAACCACTCATAGAAATTTTTCCTTGTCTTGAAGGAAACATTATAGGTATATTCTTCTTTGACTCATACCTAGTGATATCCTGATTTCAAATCCAACTTAGTGAAGTAATTGTGTTAAGTACCTAAATATATCTAGAGATAAATCTCAAAATAAACTGACAATATCAACAAGAATAAGCCAAACCATTCACCAAAACACTAAACACAAGAATGTAGACAAAACCCTTGAGGTAGGGTAATACCATATATTAATCCTTAAGGAAGGATAAAACTCCTCAAACAATGCTTGATACATTCACATTATTAGTCACTGTGTTTCATTATGTTTCTTACACTTATTTGTATAGCTTTCTCTATCTCCTAGGAACCTTCTAGAGAGCCTTCTCACATTTATTATATTTAACTACCATAGTGGGCCTTTATTAATATAGTGGACCTAGTCCACCTTACATTGAATGAATACATTCGCATATATTAAATGACTTCAACTAATAATACATAACCACATTCCCATTGGGTACCTCCCTAGGTACCCCATATTATCTCCCTAGGTATACTACATTCCATCCACCTTCACATGTTTTTTCCTAGAAACATGAGAAGAAACCATAGAATATGACTGACTAAGCAATGTATCCAACTAGTACCAAGTACAACCATCCATCCATCCCAATGGAAGTCGAACATGATGTCCATGTACTTCCTTTCCACCTTGATCTTTCTCTACATCATGTCGAGGTTTCCATGGGATTTAGCCTGAGCTCCTACCGTAGTGTCAGTAGTCCTCCATGCACCTCTTAATCAGTTTCCTATCTAGTTCCCTGCTAGTGCATAAATGTGTTGGTACACATGCCCTTGCCTTAATGATTGTTGTGTGTCTATATGATGTGGATTACAATATATAACAATTGTAGGAATCTATTTTTTTTTCTTCAAATTTGAAACACTTTGTGCCTTTGAGTCAATGACTTCCTTAGCTTCCTGATTATGTCCTTCCTGTAGTTTTTCTTCATCTCCTTTTGTAGACTCTTCTTTTGATTCAACTTCAGACTCGGCAATAACTTCTTTTCTACCCTCCACCAACCCATATTTCTTAGTAAGAGACACATGCTGCAATGTGATTTTATTTTTCTTGTACCACAACTTCAAAAAATTCTTTTTCACATTAACATTAATGGTACCCACTGATTCTATCCATGGATATCTCAAAACAATATCCACTTCATCCATATCCAGAGCATACAAATCTGAATGCAACACATATTTATCCATGGTAATCTTCAAATCTTTAACAATTTGAAAATTTTCACCCTCAACCTATGTGCTTTGAATATTATTTATTGGAACTTGCAATATATTAACCAACTAAACATTGATAAAATTTTGTTGGCAACTGGGGTTAATAGAAACAATGATATTTTCTTTGTGAATACAACCATGAACTTGTAATATAGATTTTCCACCTAAAAATAAACTCTTGCTTCTCCCTTTAGCAACATGAGACCGTTTATCTAAAAGAAAATTTCTAAGTTCTTCATCACAAAGTGCGATCAATTGGCTATAGGATTGTGATTGCCACCAAATGATTGCATCACCTTGTAAATAACACAATACTCATTTTTTCCAATTCTCTTTCGAAAATGACTTTAGGTATTTTATGTATTATTCAATATTAGGAACATCATATTTTTTAGTGAAAAACATATTTCTTGGGATAAATATTGAACAAAAACTAGGATTAAAAATAACTTAGTGCAAAAAATTGCGGCATTTTTCCAGAAAAACCCTGAAAATTTGTTGAATTTAAAATGCTCATAAATTCACTTTTTGGGCTCTGTTTCGACCGATGTTTTTTTCGAAATTGGGTATTTTTTTAAGAGGAATTAAAATGTCCAATTTGTTTGGCCAAATTCTACACAGAAAGATTTAGATATGAACCTTAAGTGTGTCTCCCTCTTCTTCTTTTCCTAGAAATAATCTGCAAAAAGAGCAACAATTTTTCCCTTATTTGGCCAAGGAAAGTGCTATGATACCACTTGTTAAGTACTTGAATATATCTAGATATAAATCTAAAAATAAACCCACAATATCAACAAGAATAAGCCAAACCATTCACCAAAATACTGAACACAAGAATGTAGACAAAACCCTTGAGGTAGGGTAACACCATATATTAATCCTTAAGGATACCATTGCTCAAGAAATGGTTGATACATTCACAATATTTTTCACTATGTTTAATTACATTTCTTACTCTTATTTATATATCTCTCTCTATCTCCTATGTACCTTCTAGAGAGCCTTCTCACATTTATTATATCTAACTACCATAGTGGGCCTTTATTAATATAGTGGACCTGGTCCACCTTACATTGAATGACCACATTTTCATATATTAAATGACTTCCACTAATAATAAATAAACACATCCCCATTGGGTACCTCCCTAGGTATACTACAACTAGTCCAATGATCATTGATCCTTGGTAGAGGGTACATATTCTTTAGTGTAATCTTTTGCAATGCCTTATAATTGATACACATTCTCCAAGTTCCATCGTTCCTGAGAACAATTATGATGGGTGACCCACAAGGTGAGGCACTTGGTTGAATCACACCCTACTCCAAAAACTATTTCAACTACTTCTTCACTTCATTCAATTCTAGAATAGAATATCTATATAGCCCAATATTCAAAAATGGGGAGTTTGTCAATAACTGTATTTCATGATCCACATCCCTCTTGGGTGGTATCCCTTTAGGCTCCTTGAAAACTACTTTGTACTCATGTAGAAACTCCTCCAACTAATTTTTTTTCTCTTTAGTACACCCCTCTAGGGAAGCCTTCACTCACAATGAATAGTCATCAGATTGATTTTCTCTTAAGAAAAGGAAAACATATTTCTTACTAGAACTAATCAACTTCTTGGCTTGGTTGGAGCTTACTAGTGAGATATTTTACTTTCCTTTATGTGTGTTGATGATGTAGGAATACCCATCCTTGATCAGTTAGTACTGGTTATCTCTCCACATGATGATTGCATCCTTTATATACATGTAAGGGATTCCAAACAATACTCCACATATATCAAGAAATACTATGTCCAATTCCACCTCATCAATAAAATCAACACTTATAGAAAATTTATTATTACACTATTTCATTACCTCTATCTTTGTATCCTTTTTCACTCAACCCAATGGATAGGGGCTAGGATGATTGTGAACCTCCAATCGAAGATTCTTCACAAGATCCATTGCTATGATATTATCCAGTGAACCAAAGTCAAACAAATAATCTATCTTGGTGTTCTTTACCTAAATCTTGAGGTGTAATAGGTTGGTAATATCCTATCTTCTTGGTAATAAAGGATACTAATATTCAACTCCTTCTCCACAAATTTGCAAACAATATTTTCATCCACACCTGATTTTTTGAGATTATGATTCTACTGAGTATGGGGGTGAATCAATATATGATACCTTTTACTCCATTTAACCATTCATCAATATATCATTAGCTAAGAAACAATACTCACAAATAAACTCAAACCACTATGCACAGAGTTTAATGTGGAAACCATTACATAAGAAAACCACAAAAAACATATCTTTAGAAATGCTTGTAGGCACCGATCTACCATTACAAATATATTAGGCACCAAACTACTATTACAAGGATCATATGCACCAACTTACTGGAGACGTTAATATTCTTAGCTGAGCACCAACCTGTTGAGCAACTGGGCATGTGTTCGTAAATATGGTAAGTCGTTTGCTTCTTATTTTCTCCACTTTTCATTATGAGCACCCCACCACCTACTCCAAAAACTCATCATGTCAGGGGGGGGTCCCCTAAAGTCACCCTACATAGTCTTTATGAATATATGGAATCTTTAGAAAAAAGAAGAGAAGAAAGATATGCCAAACTCCAAATAGAGTTAGGATCATTAGAAAAATAGAGTGAAGAAAGAGAAGTAAAACTCGAAATAGAGTTAGAGGCAATGCTTGATAAAACATTTAGACTCTTCAAAAATAGATAGAGGATATATTGTTAGGGTTCAAGAGTCAATTATAGAAAATGGAGGCTAGAATTAAAGAAATGGAAAAGCAAAAACAATCAACCCAAGAAGGAGTGGTTGAAGAAAATCGCAACTTGTGAGATAGGATTAAAGAGCTAGAGAAAAACTAACCACAATTTGGCCCTAAGTAGTCTAGAAAATAAATTGGATATCAAAGTCATCAAAGAGGAAATGAATAAGCTAATTGAATTAGATCATGAGTGTAATAAAATATCCTTGAACCTCATAAGTTTTTGTATAAAAGAACAACAAGAGGAGGATACACCAGCATAGTAAAAGAAGAACTAAAAAATAAATCACAAATTGAAATAGCTTACCTCATAGAGGCAAAGAGGCTCGGTAAAATAATTGAACATAAATATAGGTTGATCCATGTCAAATTAAGTTGTAATGACCATAGATATAGAATACTCAGTGAATATAAGAGCTTAAGGGTTTGGAATGTTTATAAATGAAAACCTCATTCCCGAAGACCAAGTTGAATTAAAGAAGGAAGTGAAAAGGGTAAAAGAAGCCAGGAAAGAAGGAAAATGGGAAATAATTAGAAATTGAAAAGCTATTGTTAGGGATAGACACTAGAGGGGTAATAATAAATAGGAATTTGGGATACTCAGGATATTTTTTTGGAACTGTCGTGGCTTTCCATGGTGCAAAGGTCCTATGATAAGTTGGATCCCAAGTGATATTGATATTATTTGTCTAGTTGAAACATGGTAACATGAAGAGTATAAGGTTCCTAAAGTAGAAGGATTTGTCTTGTGGTCGGCATGGAAACAAATGTCCCACCTTAGAGGGATAGGAAGCATAACCTATTATATTAGAAAGACATTTCTACTCACACTCAACTTCATAAAATTGACCCTATCAATTAGTACATTTCGATATAAATTTCAGACACTAATGCTAAGAAGATGTATATAGCCAATTTCTATTTTGCGCCTATTAATTCTATTTTTTATAAGAAAAAAAATCTAGATATAAATTTTCCCTATAATAACTTCGAACAAGATATTCATAGTTTGAGAAATTAATATAATAGCCTCCTACTAGGATACTTCAATGTTAGGACTGCAACTAACCAATCTATTCCTTTAAGAAATGATTCTCACCATAATCCTTTATGGCTATATAAGGACCCTATTTTAGCTAATAGATACAAAAGAAGATCTGATGACGTGGCTGAGAATTTTTTTGGTACTGAGCTAGTCAAGATCTGCAACTCTCAAGACCTAATAATTTGCAATGGAGTAATGAAGTGGCGTAACTCTAACTATATGAATTACATTCATGGACTGGGTAGTAGTGTCATGGATTATGTGATATTTGATATCCCATTTCCAACCAAATATTAGCTTTCTACCTTTCAAATTACCATGAATCTGACTCTAATCATAGACCTTTAACCGTAACTCTAAAATTTTCCATGCACATGAACTCCATTGAAGTAATTTCTAATGATCAAAGGCACAAAATGTTTGAAAAAAGTAAAGTTGATATTTTCTTTAATTATTTAAATAAGGAATTACATCTCCTAAATTATAAGGACAACATTGAAGACCTCTATCATAATTTTACAACTACCCTTTCCACTTATATTAATAAGTTCTCTTTCGAGGTGTCTTGTAAAAAGAATATTAGAAAAACCAACCCTTGGTTTGATAAAGAATGTGAAATTGCTAGGAAATCCATTATGGATGCTTCTAATGAGTCCTTAAAACTTGATAATATTAATATGTACAAATCCTTAATTAAAAGTTAAAAAAAATGTATTGGATCAATAAAAGGAAAGAGCATCTTTCACAACTATCTAATCTTGATCCTAAGAAGTTCTGGAGAAAAATTCTAATACACAATACCAAAGAAAATAATATGATTTCCTTAAGGGACTGGAATTCCTACCTTAAAATTCTTTACGAGTTCCCTAATTTCATGGATACCGTTTATATTGTCCCTATAGAGGATGGATTTTTTTATTTGGATGACATAGATTTTAGGGTTAAGTGACTTGCAAAAGGGAAAGCTAAGGACATTGAAGGTTACCAAGCTGAAGTTTTTAAAATCTGAGGGCCTATCCTCATCTCTCACTTGCACAAGCTCTTCAATTTAGCAGTTATGTAAGGATTCCCTAAACCCTAGATGAAAATCCTCATTGTTCCTATTTTTAAAATTTGGGATAGAAACATTGTTGATTATTTGGGTTGGTTTTCATTGATGTCAACCCCTGAAGAAATTCTAGTAGCGAACTTCGGTAGCACAAAGGTTTGGGTAATGGACCCAAGTTTGTTTTATGTATAATGGTATGAGATTTAATATATTTGAAGATAATAATATTATATTTGGATAGTACATGTAATTCCATTTCCGGTGGTATGTGTAACGTCACATAATTCCTCACAGTTAGAGAGTTATGGCCATGTGAAGTTGGAGAACCCTCATGAGTCATCTAGAAGCCCCAAAAGGTCAAAGTAGTCAAAGTGGTTGCAAAGAATAAATTATTTAAATAATACTATTCTATATGGATAGTACATGTCATGCCATTTCCGGTGGTATGTGGAACGTCACACAACTCCTCACAGTTAGAGAGTTATGGCCATGTGAAGTTGGAGAACCCTTATGAGTCATCTAGAATCCACAAAAGGTCAAAGTAGTCAAAGTGGTTGCAAAGAAGAAATTATTTAAATAATAAAGTGAAGTGATGAGTGTACTATAATTCAAAGTGGATACAATTTTTTTTATTTAAATAATAAAGTTAATGGATAAATTACTAAGTGGACAAGTGGTTAGAAGTGGGTTAGCCCTAAAATAAGGAAAGTGGTTTAAGATGGTTAGAAGGTAACCCCTTGAGGAAGCTACATAAAAGTATAAATAAGAGGAAAGGGTCTCTCATTTTAATGACACATGAGAATATTGAATATTTATAAGTGACTAAGGTAACCAAAGGATATCCAAGGTGAATTTCAGATGGAAGGTGAAGTAAAGAAGGTTTAAATTCAAGGGAGGATAAATTGTTTTGATGATGTTTTGTAAGGTATGTTATTTACATGTCATCTCACCATTTTCAAAATATTTTTTTTTCTAGAATGATTTAGAACACGAAATATGGAGGCCATTTAGGAAACATATCCAAGTAGTTGTGATAAAAATTTTAGGTTTTGGGTCATTGTATTTTTGGAGCTACACTCTATGGAATATAGGGTTTGTGGCTAGTCTTGAAACTAGTATAAAACATGTGTTTCGGGTAAAAATGTCATAACTTCTTCATAACATATCCAAATTTAGTAAGACCAAATGTATTGGTTAGAGTACAGTCTTTAGTATTCTTTGTACCATTTTTCTATCTATACAACAAACATTTTGTTTGGGGCATTCTCTACAAGTTCAATCTCTAGAATAAGCCAGAATTCAGCAAGGTATGAAATTTTTTCTATAACTTCTTTTATGAGAGGTTCCAGTAAATGAAACCTAGAGGAATTGCATAAAAGACACTAAAGAAAATTGTGTACTATTTTTAGATGTTTATTCATTACAACAACATAGTTATGATTATTTCAAGCTAAGGTTGTTGACTAATCCAAAATTAGTCATGTGGGACTAAAGTAAAGTTTGATGAAAATGATAGTCTCTTGTTGTTAAAGTTAAGGAAGGTTTGCAAGTATGTGATCATATACACCAGGTCTATTACAGAGTTACAAATCATATTTTGATGATGAAATTGATGAGGGATTTTGGTTGAGGTACATGTTGGGTACATGGTTGAGACAAGTAGATGATGAGTTGGCACATGCATGAGGGGTATAGTTGACGATGTTGGTACATATTGATAAGTCATAGTTTATGTGTATTTGATGCATGATTGGTACATATTTGGTGCATGGTTGATGCACTCATTGATGGTACAGGTTGAGGTATAGGATGGTGCATGATTGATACACTTGTTTATGGTACAGGTTGATTACAGGTTTTTTGGTACATATTGTTCCAGGTTGATTGGTACAAGTTTACAACAATATATCTCACAGTGATAGTGTGACAGTGGTTCCATCATTTTACTTCTATGACAGGGTGGTTGGACGGGGTAAGGATAGGTGGTTGTAGCCACCTTATGGTTGTAGCTGGAGAACATAGGGGGTTGTAGCCTTCTTCTGGTTGTATTCAGGGAATTGAGGAATTGGAACTTCCCTCAGGTTGTAGATTGAGAAATTAGCGAGTTGGAGCCTCCTTCTAGTTGCAGCTGGAAAAAGAAGGAAGTTGGTGCTTCCAATGAATGTAATTCTTAAAGACATATAAGAAAAAACATTCCTTGGTTTTCTCTCACTTTGGGTTTCCACGTAAAAACACTAGTGTACTATGTATGTTTATGATTGATCATTTGTTCATTGTTTATTTACGATGAAACTATTGGATGATAATGATACATTGATATAACAATTGCATTTTATGGCTAAAAAGAATTAAATTTCTCTATTATTGATTCACCTGACCTCTCAGTGATCCAACAATTGGTATCAGAGCAGGTTCCTTGAAGAAATAGTTTAACCACTAGAAGGAGATCATGGATTAGTCTGAGAATGGAGTACCAATGTTTAATGGTCATAATGGTTTAAATTATGATCTATGGAGTGGAGTGAATAAATTATTTTTACAATCACAGAGGTATTATATTTGGCAATCAGTCATTACATGATATGATAGTTCAAAAAAGGAAAAGACTACAACCAAGAAGGAAATGAAGAAGAATAACAAAATAGCAATGGATTTTATCTGGGAAGGACTACCTAATCCAGTAGGAGAACAGTTTGGTAAATGTTCATTAGCCAAAGAACTTTGGGATAGGTTACATGATATATATTCTTCACCCATCGCAGATTCAGAAAATCCCAAAGAAGATCTAGGTACATATCAATAAGAAATATGTTCACCATGTCAAATAGATTCAGAAGATGGAGAGTACATAATCAACATAGGTACGTTTTTTTTTTCTTTAATTTTGAAAAATGCAGACATATTGAAACAAAATTCCCTAAAGTAAATGAGACAAAACAACTAATTGAAAAAGAAGAAAATTGTGAAGAAGAATTGATCAGTGCTTTAGATGAACTAAGAAAAGAAACAAAAGAAAACAAGTCATTCAAGAAAGAATTGATTAAATAAAAGGAAAGTGCTCACATTTTTTAAGAATCCAAACAAGTCATCCATAACTTAAGAAATCATCTAGAAGAAGCCAGAAAGATAGAAGAAAAACTTAAAGATCAAAAGCAATATTTGGAAGCCAACATAGCAGCACAGAAGGAAGAAGAAGGAATGAGAGAAAACATATTGACATGTCATATTAAGGAAATAAATAATGATGTAAACCAACTTGAGGTAGATTTTGGTTAAGAAAAGAAAGGACTTGAAGAAGAAATTATCACATTAGAAATCCATCTTGAAGAAGTGAAAAGAATAGAAGAAGTCATGAAGTCTCAAATAATGAATAAAGAAGAAAAGGTTGAGAAGCTTGAAAAAGAAGTTGTCACATTGAGAAGTAAAATCATCAAGCTCAACAAGAACATTAAAGAGATAAAAACATCCACATTAGTTATAGAGAATGAAGAGAAGAACTCTAGGTTGTGTTATCCCTCGACCAAGTTTTGAGAGAACATTGGTCTTGCTTGACCATTTTTGGGACTTCGACAGGCTGGTCGAACATTAAGCACCCAAGTGAAGCAAAGATCGTAGGATCTCACTTGTTTTGCAGGAGTTTTGGGATTTTAGGGTTTATGTAATGGGTAAGGGATGTCATCCCATGAGTTTTACCCATGTTTAGGCCCTTTTGTAAATGTAAGAAATAACTAGAATCGACTTAGTGCAGATCTGGTAGGTTATGTTCAAAGTCCAAGTTGGCTTCGTGCAAGAATATGTAAACGTTGCTAAGTGCGGAGAACAATTGAAAGATTTTGTGCATACTGTGTGTTGAGACTTGTCGGGCCAAGTGCAAGTTATTGTAAGAGGATCTATCCAGATAGACTGTGTAAGGCTCTGTGCCTTGACCTTATTTTGAGGAAGGTGGATCTAGTGCACTGTGCACAGATCACCTGTCTAGTGTGAAGTTGTCTCTTTGGATTTGTGCATGTAAGAGGATTGAAGGAGACTAATAAAGAAGAAGAATATTGGTGGATGTATTCCCACAATAGGGTGAACCACGTATATCCTGTGTTGTTGTGCTTTGTGCAATGTTGTTTATGTTGTTTATGTGTTTATCTGCTTAGTGCACTGATCTTTATATATGTTAGCCAAATGTATGGATTCTTAGGGATTTATTGATGGTAAATCAGTGCTATATATGAATTAATTTTATGTTCTAAGTGATTGGAAGTGTTTGATCTGATCATTACTACATTGTTCTATATTTAGGGTTTAATTTGTGATGTGAATGGGATTCATGAACTAATGTATATAGATTAGCTAAAGTTCTCTATCAAGTGTTCAAATCATAGATTTGTGTCCCATCTAGGTTGTAGACACTTGAGTCCTACAACCCCCCCTGCCTCTACTTTGGCTGAGACTTCATCTACTTCGCAGGTGTTTCCAAAAGGGCCAGTAGTTAGGGTTTTTTTGGTGCACTATTGAACCATTGAACCCTGGGTCTACCCCTGTGCCAAAAAATGGTTCTGTTGCTGGGAACTAAAACTGTGATTGTTGGAAACTGAAGAACAGAGAAATATATGTGTGTAGATCTGTTTTTGTAGTGCACAATATTCTAATTGTTGGCAGAGGGGAACACCCAGAGTTCAACCCTCAATAGCACACCAACAAAACCCTAACTATTGGCCCTTTCGGCAACACCTACGAAGTATATGAAGTCTCACCCGAGGTAGAGGGAGGGGGGTTGCAAGACTCAAGTGTCTACAACCTAGATGGGACACAGATATATGATCACAGTACTTAACAAAGAACTTATCCAATAAAATTCATTAGTCTTTAACCCTTATTCACATTACAGATTAAACCCTAAATATAGAGCGACGTTGTAATAAACAGATCAAACACATCTAAGAACTTAGATAAGTTCATATATAACATTCATTTACATCATAAGAACTAAGCATTCATAGATCTGTCTCCCATACATAAATAATAGTGCACTAAGAAAATGGATACATAAACACCATGAACTATATTGCACAAAGCACATCGACACATGATATACATGATTCACCCGAATGTGGGGCTACGTCCACCAATTCTTCTTCTTCTCTATTAGCTTCTTCCAATCTTATTACATGCATAGAGCCATAGATCCAACTCTGCAAAGGACAGGAGATCTGTGTGCACCTCACCATATCCTCCTTCCCCAATTTAGATTAAATCACAAAGCCTTACACAGTCTGTGCACAAAGAACCTACAAAATTCTAGCACTTAGCTCTACAAGCCTTAACACATTCATGCACTAATCCAACTAGCCATGCACTAATCTATAAATCACTACTCCTTACATCACCTAGCTTCTTATTTATACATTACAAAAATGGGCTTAAACATGGGAAAACCCATGGGATGACATCCTGTACCCATTACATAAACCCAAAAATCCGCAAAAAGCCCAGAAAATGGGTGAGATCCCATGATATCCAGTTCGCCTTGGCGCTCCGTCTTCGGCCAGCCTATCAAAGTACCAAAAATGGTCAAACATGACTAGTGTTTCCTCAAAACCTGGTCAAGGGCCAACAAGCCCCCAAAACTCACCTATGACTCATCCCGAGTCACTCCGATCTGGGCAGCTCTTCTTTGAAGGCCTCGAGCTTAAATCGAGCTGCCTCGACTTGCTTCTTTGCCAGAGCCTCCTGCTCAGTGAACTAATGGATTAATTTCTCGGTGACAGGCCCTTCCAGGTGTTGTTCTACTATTGTGACCACCTGTTCCAGATGTGCGAATTTTCCCTCGATCTCTTCAAAACATGTGCAGGCTTCATCCTTCACCAATTGGAGTCACTATGTCAGCTACATAACTCTACTCTGGATGGTAGTGACCTGTTGTTTAACTCCATGCTAATCCTACAACCTCTTCATCTTCTCAATGGTCATGATCTGTTTCAGTTGTGCTTGCATAGTTGATGCTTGTTGCTTCACCTCCTGGAACTCTGCCTCCAATCTCCTCAGCTCTGGGTCTTCTGCAAGGTGCTCATAGGTCTGCACACTTCTGTCACTAAGTTTCTTTCATTCTAAGTCCAATGCCCTGATTATTTCTACTGCACTCCTGGAAGTTTCTTCCCTTTTATCTTGTACTTCTTGCAGAGTGCTAGCCACTTCTTGAATTTTTATCTCTACTACTCTTGTTTGGAGTTGTTGAATAGCCTCAATGAGCTTCCCCACTTCGCTCTCGTATATGTCTTCTTCCATTTGTGACAAGCCCAATAAAGAGATAATTTCTGTAGTCACTTCCTCTCTAACCACTGTCTCCTATGCAAGCAGCTGGTCATTCCTTTTCTGGATTTTCTCCTTGTCTTCTTCGTGCTTCACCGGAAGGTCATCTTTCTTTTGCTACACAACCCAAAGTTTCTCTAAGGCATCCTCTTTTTCTTGCCTCAAGGCCTCTGTGGCCTGCTCCTTTTATTCATGTACTCGATGAAGTAGAGTCTCTGTTACATCTGATATCCTTCTCATTTGGGTGGGCTCGTCCCCCAATTCTATATTTTTTGCTAAGGATGGTGCAGTAGACATTGTGCGGCTTGACTAGATAGCTTGTTGTATCCCCTTCAGCTCTGACTCTATTCTGTCATACATCATCTCCTACTTTGCTTCATGTCATTGTAAGAGACCCTCCAAAGCCTCTTCTACAGTTGGGATGATGAGGTCAACATCATCCACTATGAGCACGTTCTCTGACTGAGGTTTATTGGCTCGAGTCTTCGTCCATGCTGAGGGTTTCTATGGAGAAACCTTCCTTTTCTTGGACGACTTGACCTCTATAAGGGGATCCTTTGGCAGTGTTACTTCACCCTCTTTTTTCTTGTCTTATTCCCCTTCCTCTTCTTGGATTACTTCATCGCCTCCTCCTCCTCTAAGTGAGTCAGATGTTGTTTGTTTCGATGCGTTGTTTATGTCCTGTAATTCCTCCTTTTTATTTTTCTTTCCGCTGCCCTATCCATCATGGTCGACCTGGGTGACTAATGGGATTCCAATGATATCAGGGTCAGAGATTTATGTATCCTCCACTCGTACAAGGAATTTTGCAGGCCATTCCTTGGTTATGTCCTCTACATCTTCCTCAGTCAACTTGTAGTAACATTGGAGCTCCTCCTTTCTTTCATCCCCATGTGCAGTGATATATATGAAGTGTCAGTCTGTGTGGAACTTTGCGAGTGGCCTGAACCGATGGAGTGTATTCGGCGTCATTCGAGGGAAGGATTCAATGGCCCTCTTAGGATGTAAGTAGTAGGTGTGGAGCACTGCATTTGATTGCCACTGCTTCACCATGTCGCTCAAATACCACAAGGTGGTGAACCTCACAATCGATGGTTCTGATGGCTCAACTTTCGAGAATGTCTCTCCCTCTGGCATCTCCCAAGAGACAAATTTTATTAAGATCAACAACCAACTAAAGTGGAACTCATAGCCTTGGTCCTATGCTTTGCGGTAGTCCTTCTCCAACTCATAAACTAGGTATCTCACCCAGTTCATCTACATGCCTTCGAGACACTTTCCTGCAAAGTTGACTAAGAACCCCGTGACTTGCATCATTCAGTTCTTCCTGAAAATATTTCCAGTGATCAATTGACAGGCTAAGTGCATTGTGCCATCCTGGATGGAGGCTGCCTTGTAGCCTCGCTTCCCCTTCTCCACATTGCCATAGGTTTCCTTTATTCACTGCACCAAGGAATGATATAATGTCTTTCCTGGGTAGAACTAGTGCAGATCTAGTCCCTTCACGCTTACTCCAGTGATCAAGTGGATCAATGCCAGATCCACAGTGATGTTCCTATCCAACCAGAGATACCCACCATGGAAGAACGATAGGAGGATTTTAATGCACACGTTAACCCCCTGATGCCTGTCGAAGTGGGGGATCTTCATGACATTCAAGATTGTCGATCTTGCAATATCCTTGATCCATCATGGCTAGGGAACTATATTGGTATTCCTCCCATTTGTCTTCGTCGGGTAGATATGCGGTGTGATCATTGCATAATTCTTTCTTTTGCCGAGGTTGAAATCATTTATCTTGATATCTGGGATCAGTCCCAGCTGTGGTCCTACTGTGTGTATCCCTTTCGAGAGGTGTGTAGTGATGATTGCATACTTGAAATCCCTCAGGATGCTGTAACGACTAAGCGCGCCAGCCAAGGGTAGGATGTAGTTGAGAAAGACTGACGAGATCTTCTTTTCATTCAACAGATCATCGTGGTACTTGTTTATCTTTTCCATCGCAGTTCGAGATGGCCCAAATCGACGTACAATCAAGGAGGATGCTTACAATCCTCCCATTGATGAGGCTTGTACTCCTGTGGACATAACTTTCTTAGCCATAAGGTCTATTAGGATATCCTCCACAAACTTCTCTACTACACTATGTTCTCCCGACATACACACTCATGGTCAAATCACTCAGGTAAGAAAATAGATACTCAAGGTAATCAAATCAATGGTGATGTCTAGACAACACCGCACAGTAGACAATCACTTCTCTATTAGCTCGAATATCTCAGTTTTCAAAAGTGGTCCCGGTGTGTCATTCAAAGGAATAAATAAACAACATTGTAATGAATTCCTCCAACAGGTCGAAATGCCTTAATCCATCCATTATGGCATGGTCTCAATGGTCCAATGGTGATCTTTTTGGCATTAATTGTAGTTCTATCTATTCTAAAGAGCTTTTCTAATGGTTGGGATGCCTCCAACGATCATATAGCTTCGTCATGGTGAAGTTCCATTCTGTGTTTTTATCCTATTCCAGTGAGGTTCAAATTCTGCAAGCTTTCGTCCTACAAAGTCTTCACTGGAACTTTCTGCAGTTTTTCTAGTTTTTATTTCTTCTTACTGAGATTTCTATCCTTATTTCCTGGGATGTGAGTCTCTGGGTTCCTTTTTCCATTCTTATTCTTATATTCTCTCAGCATAATAACTTTGCACTACTGAGGGTCTGTCAAAGGGTTCAGATGTGATACTTCTTCTATTACTACTTTTGGGGTTGGTAATCTTCTCTTTTTCATGGATAGATTCTTTAATCCTTCTTGTGTTCCTCCAAATTTGATAGCTAATTCTCTGGCCCTCAATTTCTTCGACTTGTCCTCATGTTCTTCTATTAGTCACTCTAGTTTTTTGGCTATAAATTCCCTTAATTATTTCTTTTTCTTTGTTCATTGGCTATAAAAGGATCGTTGTTCTCAAGAAACTTAATGAATTCAAATTCTTCTTCAGTCGATGTTCCATGAGAAATCATAGGTACATTAGTAACTCTTCCACATAGGGTTATCATTTTTCCTTTAAACAATCCTATCTTTCCCAATGAAGGAATCATAGTAGGCTTTCCCAAAATTTCCCAAGTACTCTTTGGCATAAGATTCACATGGGTTTCCTCATCTAATACACAATCTATGTCGAAGTCTCCTATATTTTTTTTCTATGCACTGCTTTCCTTTTAAGATCTCTGGTAAACTGATGTCTCTGTGATCATTGAAGGTTTCTTCCAGCTGTAATAGCATAGCTTCTAATTTTCTCTGGTTTTCTATCATATCCTTGGTTTTTTGACCTTCTTCATGGTTTTCTTGTCTCATGTTCATATTTTCAACTTTAGCAATCATTCTATGGCAATCCAAAACCTCATGATCAACAGATTTACAACAAAGACAAGTAGGACCTACACCAGAGCATTCCTTAGCAAGATATCTTCATCTTCTGCAGTTATAACATAGTGTCAATCCTCTCTTTCTTTTAAACAATCCCCAACCTTTTATGTACTACACACTGTTGGGTATGTGTTATATTCTTTGCATGTGTGTGTGTGTGTGTGGGTGCATCAGATACGACAACTGCATCTGACGATCCCTTCACGTAGGGCTCTTCCGTGTGCACCGGGCGCTTTCCTAGGGGGGTCCCAGGGGGGGTAGGTATGCCCCCCCCTGGTTACGCGCAGCGTTCGGGGCAACGCCCTGAAAATTTTTTTTGGGCAGTTTTTTTCTATTTTTAGCTGATTTGTAAATTAATACCGGATTAAGGGATTAGGGTTTTGGTATCTACGAAATACCTAAAAACATTGTATATATTGTATGGCGAATGGTGAAATTCGATATAATGAAAATAAGAAAGGTTTTCCCGGTTGAGGGTTTCTGGTAAAAATCTCTGTGTACTCTGTGTATGAGCCATTGATTAATTTCTGTATTGCTTAA
>JASDQU010242176.1:29231-50217 GCA_032191745.1 Picea mariana
GAAATCATAGGTACATTAGTAACTCTTCCACATAGGGTTATCATTTTTCCTTTAAACAATCCTATCTTTCCCAATGAAGGAATCATAGTAGGCTTTCCCAAAATTTCCCAAGTACTCTTTGGCATAAGATTCACATGGGTTTCCTCATCTAATACACAATCTATGTCGAAGTCTCCTATATTTTTTTTCTATGCACTGCTTTCCTTTTAAGATCTCTGGTAAACTGATGTCTCTGTGATCATTGAAGGTTTCTTCCAGCTGTAATAGCATAGCTTCTAATTTTCTCTGGTTTTCTATCATATCCTTGGTTTTTTGACCTTCTTCATGGTTTTCTTGTCTCATGTTCATATTTTCAACTTTAGCAATCATTCTATGGCAATCCAAAACCTCATGATCAACAGATTTACAACAAAGACAAGTAGGACCTACACCAGAGCATTCCTTAGCAAGATATCTTCATCTTCTGCAGTTATAACATAGTGTCAATCCTCTCTTTCTTTTAAACAATCCCCAACCTTTTATGTACTACACACTGTTGGGTATGTGTTATATTCTTTGCATGTGTGTGTGTGTGTGTGGGTGCATCAGATACGACAACTGCATCTGACGATCCCTTCACGTAGGGCTCTTCCGTGTGCACCGGGCGCTTTCCTAGGGGGGTCCCAGGGGGGGTAGGTATGCCCCCCCCTGGTTACGCGCAGCGTTCGGGGCAACGCCCTGAAAATTTTTTTTGGGCAGTTTTTTTCTATTTTTAGCTGATTTGTAAATTAATACCGGATTAAGGGATTAGGGTTTTGGTATCTACGAAATACCTAAAAACATTGTATATATTGTATGGCGAATGGTGAAATTCGATATAATGAAAATAAGAAAGGTTTTCCCGGTTGAGGGTTTCTGGTAAAAATCTCTGTGTACTCTGTGTATGAGCCATTGATTAATTTCTGTATTGCTTAAGAATCTATATGCATTGCTTTACTTCAAAGGTTTAAAAATTACACGCACTAGGATGACAGTGATGGACCTGCAATCTATAAAAATTCTTTCTAGGATCCTACCTCCACTTGTTAGTACAAAAATTCTTTCTATCAAATTTATTCAGATCTTTCACTATTTCTATCAAATTTATTCAGATCAAATCTTCTTTCTTCTAGTTGTGCCCTAGTTTTCAAACTAGGACCAAATCTATCAAACATACCTAAATTCATACTTTTGAAGAAAAAATTTCCACTTATCTTACCTTTACTAGAGCAAAAAGCTTTAAGATCTTACCTTTTTTCTTCATATCAGGCTCTCTTTTAGCACAGATCTTCGCAAGTCAAGTAGAATACTGCGCACTACAACAACAGATCTATGCATAGGGATTTTTCTTCCTTTCAGTTCCTAGCAAATCATAGTTTCAAGTCCCGACAATGGAACCATTTGTTGGCACAAGGGAAAACCCAGGGTTCAACGCTCAACAACGCAGCAACAAAGCCCTAACTACTGGCCCTTTCGGCAACACCTACAAATAAGATAAAGTCTCACCCAAGGTAGAGGTAGGGGGGGTTGCAGGACGCAAGTGTCTACAACCTAGCTGGGATACAGATATGTGATCATAGTACTTAACATAGAACTTAGAAAATAACATTCATTAGTCTTTAACCCTTATTCACATAACAGATTAAACCCTAAATACAGAGCGATGCTGTAATAAATAGATCAAACACATCTAAGCACTTAGCATAAGTTCAGATCTAACATTCATTCACATCATAAGAACTAAGAATTCATAGACCTATCTACCATACATCAAGAATAGTGCACTAATCAAATGGATACATAAACACCATGAACATTATTGCACAAAGCACATCAACACAAGATATACGTGGTTCACCCCAGTGTGGGGCTACGTCCACCAATTCTTCTTCTTCTTTATTAGCTTCTTCCAATCTTATTAAATTCACTGAGCCATAGATCCAACCCTACAAAGGAAAGGACATCTGTGTGCACCTCTCTAAATCCTCATTCCTCGAGTTAGCTTAAAGAATAAAGTATTACATAGTCTATGCACAAAGCACTTACAAAACGCTAATGCTTAGCTCTGCAAGGCTTAACACATTCATGCATTAAGCCAACTAGCCATGCACTAAGCTATATATAGCTATTGCTTACATCACCTAGATACTTATTGATACATTACAAAAAGGGTCCTAAACATGGGAAAACCCATGGGTCAACATCCCATACCCATTACATAAACCCTTAAATTCCCAAAAATCGTGCAAAATGGGCAAGATCCCGCGATCTCCACTTCGCCTAGGTGCTCTGTATTCGACCAGCTTGTTGAAGTCCCAAAAATGGTCAAACATAACTAGTGTTTCCTCAAAAGTTGGTCAAGGGCCAACACTACTTGACTTGTGAAGCTCTATGCTAAGAAAGGAACCAGACATGAAAGAAAGAGATAAGATCTTAAATCTTTGTGCTCTGATAAAGGTAAGATAAGTGGAATTTTTTTCTTAAAAAGTATGAATCTAGGTATGTTTGATAGATTTTTTCCTAGTCTGAAAACTAGGGCACAACTAGAAGGAAGAATTGATTAGAATAAATTTGATAGAGATAGTGAAAGCTATGTTATTCCTATGCATAAAAAGAATTTTTGGACTAATAAGTGGATGCACAAACCTAGAAAGAATTTTTGCATATTATAGGTCCAACACTATGATCCCAGTCCACATTATAGGAAAGGTTGGGGATCATTTAAAAGAAAGAGAGGATTGACACTGTATTATAACTGCAAAATACCAGGACATCTTGCTAAGGAATGCCATAGTAAAGGTCCTATTTGTCTTTGTTGTAAAGGTATTGGTCACAAAGTTGAGGATTTCCCTAGAATGATTACCAAAGTTGAAAATATGAACATGAGAAAAAAAAACTATGAATAAGGTCAAAAGACTAAGGATATTTTAGAAAACCAGAAAGAATCAGAGACTATGTGATTACAGATTAAAGAAACACTAAATGATCACACATACATCAATTTACCAGAAATTTTAAAAGAGAAACAGTGCATAGGTACAAGAATAGGAGACTTCAGCATAGATTGTGTCTTAGATGAGGAAACACAGGTGAATATCATGCTAGAAAGAACTTGGTAAATCTTAGGAAAGCCTGCTATGGTTCCTTCATTGGGAAGGATAGGCTTGTTTAAAGGAAAGATGATAATCCTATGTGAAAGAGTTACTAATGTACTTATGATTTCTCATGACACATCGACCGAAGAACAATTTGAAGTCATTACATTTTTTGAGAACACTTTTTTTAGGAAACAATTGGAATGAGAAGGACTAGATCAGAAGGAAAGTAAAGGAGAAAGATACAGAACATAAAAAGAAAGAATTAAGGGACTTCATAGCTAGAAAGATAAAGTGACTTGTTATCTCTCCAAGTGTCCTTCTAGGTTGTAGCTCAAAGAATCCTGGTAACTTAACTATTTTCTTAATATTATTTCAATTGGATCAAGTTAGATGACTAAATCAGACCTGCTTTCTCAAGACATGCAAAAACATAACCAGATGACAAGGCTTTTAACTCTCTTTGTTTACAAGGTTTGTAAATAAGTCAATGTATGGAGAATTCTTACTATGTTAGCAGACTCACACATAAAGATACATGAATGGCCAATCACAATGAGTAAATGATATTTGCAATTCAACTCATCAAAGAAAAGATAGGATGACAACTATCAGGCTTTAGACAAACATAATAAACATGAATTAAACATCCATGTGAAAATATAGAATAGACAAGAAGGTGTAAAGCTGAACAGGCAATTGCAAAAGAAGCTTGTATTAACTGATCTGCAAATGAGAGGCTTAAGTACAGAGTATGCAAAAGTCCCCAAGGTCGAACACTTTCTTCTTCAATATTCACAAGCTTTATAGCCTATACAAAACAATTTCAGATCCTAAAAGAATGGATCTCATATGCTAATAGTAGAAATAACACAACAAATTTCCTCTATCTATCTTTCCTCAAGCTCAAAATCTATCTTTCCTATGCTTTTGCGATTTCAACGGCTTACTATCTTGTGACAGGAAGAATTAGCCACTGAAAGCCCTAGGATTCGACATCTTATTGCTTGTTTTAATATTGTTTAATCCGTCGAAAGTGCAGGCTTTGAAAAAAGGCAAAATTTACAAAATTTTGGAATTGATCCCATGTATCTGGAAGAATTATAGTGTAGGTTTTTAGCTACCTCAGCTAAAGCCTCGAGATCTAAATGAGTAGTAGGTTTGGTTTTCAAGAGTTTGATTTTGACTTTTAGATATTTGGTTGTCTTCCTTAATTTGTAAATCTGTCTTATTACCTTATTCTTCCTTCTTTCCTATTTCACATACATCAGTGCCAATTTATCAAAATAAGCTCTAGTTTTTGCAACATTCTTGGTCAAGTTTTCATACCTGGATCTTATAACTCTTTCTAATACTTCGTATTCTTTAATTTTGTCTTTTAGTTTTTGGATCTTAACTGATTTCTTTGCTTTGTTTATGGATGATGATTTATTTTTGTCAAGACTGGGAGATACTTTTGTCTGTGGTATGTCTTCCATGACTGGCTCCATGTCTTGATACTCTGGAGTTTCTTCTACCATAGGTTCAGATTCAGAGTCTGAGTAAGGAAAATTTAGAATGTTTTTATCTTTGACTTTACCTTGATCTATTGCTTCACTGAAAACCAATTTCTTCTTTTCCTTTTTCTGCTTTGAACTAGACGTTGGTTCCTCTACTTGTAGTGGAGTAATGGCCTTCCTTATTATTGAACTTCTCTGAGGTGTCAGAGACTTATTTTTGGTTCTCTTCTTCTTATTCCCGAGATGAGCTTCCATCTCAAATCCTCCCCAAAAGAGAAAATTCTCCCAGGTCTTTTCCCTTCTCCAGAGCTCTTCTAAAACTATAAACTTTATAAGACTGAAGTGGAACAATGTGTTCTTGATCTTATCTAGTTTAGCCTGGACCTTGTGAGACATTTTGGTAAGACTTATGTGAAAGTAATAAGGCGGGCTTAGGGGATTCTTTCTTGTGAAGTGATCCATCAGTCTAAAATGATAGAGCATTACTCTGTCGTACCTCCCCTCACAGGTGATGTAAACTTGTATGGCTTTCAACAAAATCTGCCATTTCTTCTCAAGGTGGAATCTAGGAAAGTCTCTCTTCCAAATAATGTCCTGAAAATTTGATTTGAGGTAAGGTCTGAATTCAAGGTTTTTGGTGATGGTAGTTTTGAACCATCTCTCCCCTTCTCCAGGCATTTTTGTAGTAGCTGCAATGCTGGCTTCATGAATTTGCATCTCTAGTGGTCCAATTTTCACCTTGCATCCATCATAAGTCTTGGCAAAAACTTATGTCACTCCTTGATGGTAGCCCTGCAATTTCTGAACGTATCTAAGACAACCTGCATCAACAAACATCTGATAAATCTTTGGATGAGATTCCAGATACTTAATATCATCCAGCTCATTCCTGAGAGGAGCACCACCTCAACCCATCTGTAATGTTATTAGTAACTATAATCAACAGTGAAATAAATTTGAAAGGAGAGACTCTTAATGATGAAGGAGAAAAAAATTATATCTGGCAGGGAAAGATTTATATGTGTCCAAAAGGGGGAAAGAAAAAAACTTAAAGGATATCCCGGTGTCAAAACGGTTTGAGTTGTAATAATTACCACAAAATTGATAGTGACAAAGATATGGTAGGATGTCAGAGGAAAGAAATGATTACGAGAGAAAGGTTTTGGAGTGACAGAGTTTAAAAGTTAACACGGGGCTTATAGATATGTTGGTAGTGATAAGTATAAATATGGAGGTTTAGATCGTGTGAACATGTTACTTTCCAGTTCAAGCCACTTACAAAAACATAATGACACCTGTACCTTTTACCATTTTAATCTGTAGAAGATGCACTAGAGAAAATCCTTTTCTGCAATTCTGGGGGCTAAGTGCGCCTTGTACCTGTCTATTAAGCCGTCGAAAGTGAAAACTTTGGTGACTTATATCATGCTAGAAATTAACTGTTAGCTGCCAAAAATCATTTTTTTGATTTTCTTACACTGAAATGGCAGACTCATTTATTCTTTGGAATAATAAGACTAAAAACTAATCTTAGGACTTTAAACTCAAAAATTATTTATTTCACTTTCAAAAAGTGATCATCCTATCACCTAAGACTCAAAATTTACAAATTTTATTCTAGGAGATAACATCTGGCTCCTATTGGGCATGAAATCCTCCTTGTGAGGTTTCAAGAACCCTTATGACTCAGTAGCCTTTCCTATCACTTAGGACTCAAAATGACTTGACTTACAGTATTCCATTGGGCATGGATTTATTCTGACAAACAAACTGAAAATGACAAACTGCAAATAAATATTTTACAATGAAATAAGGCTTGAAAAAGCCTTATGAGAAATAAAGTTGTAGAAAACGCTCATTGATTGGGCCACCTGTTAATTCTTTACCTTCCAAATTTTGTAAAATGAAAGTGTTGCTATGCTTTACTGATGAAATGATGAATGGACCTATCCACAGAGCATAAAATTTTCCATGCTTTCCTTTCTCATGTCTTGTTGCATCCCACTTTAATCTAAAATCCCCTGCTTTGAAAATTTTTTCCTTCACTTTCTTGTCAAAAATTTCTTTCATCCTTCTCTGATGTAATTCCGTTTTCTCCAACAAGTTTTCTCTGACTTGCTATAATTCCACTAAATGAAGAATTCTTATGGTAAGGACATTAGGTTTATAATCCACTTCTTTGAGAAATTTAGCCACTGGTAATGCAAGTTGAATTGGAAAAACAACTTCAGTGCCATATACCAGTTTGAAAGGAGATGTGCCAATAGATTTTTGTTGGTCACCCTATTATCCCACAATGCAAACTTTAGTTTTGAATCCCAACTCCTTTGAATTTTCTCTAGTATTTTTTGATTATCCTCACCAGACTTTTGTTGGATGACTTAGCAAGGCCACTTCCTTCAGGATAGTATGATGTAGAGTGTACCAGCTAAATGCCCATGTGTTCACAAAATTTGACCAAGGCTTTGTCATTAAAAGCAACAACATTATCCGTAACCAATCTTTTCAGGAAGCCAAATCTAGAAAAAATGTGATGATATAAAAAAATTGTAATCACAGTATGGTTAGCATTCCTAACAGGAATAGCTTCAGTCCATTTTGTAAAATAATCAGTGGCAACTAAAATCCATTTGTGTTGATTACTAGATGGTGGATGTATCTCTCCTATAAAATCCAACCCCCATTGTTGAAATAGGCCTGTGACCACAACAAGCTTCAGAGGAAGAGATTTCAACTGTTGCTTTCCAACAAACCTTTGACATTTATCACATTTCTTAACATAAGCACATACATCAGAAAACAAGAAGGCCAATAATAACCTACTCTTAGAATTTTGTGGGCAGTTGTTTTCCAATAGTGATGGACACCACACTCACTACTATGAAATTATTTCATGATATAAACTGATTATTCTTCATTTAGGCATCTCAAAAGTAAACTAGAGGGATCCTTCCAAAAGAGCATTTTATCATTTGTGGAGAATTTAATTTCTTTGAGTTTTGGGGCTCTCACCTGTGTTTTTCTCATCTCTGCGGGAGTTGAAAGGTTCTGTAAGAAATAAATTATGATTTTGTACCAATCACAGTTAGCCAAATGGGGAGATACATGTAGTTTATAACTATGCTTCTCTGCTGAAATCTCAGATATCATACTCTTTGCATTTATGCCAACACAATTTATCCCTAGTAGTTTGCAATTATCCAATGCAAGCAATTTTGCTAGTCCATGACCTCTGACTAGTTTGATGGGTTTGATTTCAATATCAAATTCAATCATCTTGGAAATCCACTTACTTCTCTTTCCATCAATATCAGGTTGAATGAGAACATCCTTTATGGAGCTGGAAGGAACATATGCTATCACCTTGGCCTGCAATATGTAAATTCTGAAATCCTTTAAAGATTTAATCAATGCATAAGCATGTTTCTCATTAGGATCATATTTGATTTCAACACCTCTCAAAACCTTTCTGAAAAATGCTACTGGATGCTCATGCCCATCTTCATTCTTTTGTAATAACACTGTTGCAATTGTATCGTTAGAGGCAAATGAGAAAATATAAAAAAGTTTATCAAAATTTGGGCTAATTAAGACAGGGGCAGTCATAATAGCTTCTTTGATATTTTCAAAAGAATGTCTAGCCTCCTCTGTCCACTTTACTTCATAATCCTTTATCAACATGCATGTGATATGTTTAGTAAGCTTTGCAAAATTTGCAATAAACCTCTTGATGAAATTTATGGTTCCGAGGAAAGATTGGATATCTTTCTTGGATATTGGGAGAGACAATTTCTGAATTGCTTCTACTCTTGATCGATCAATCTTCACTCCATCTGTAGAAACAATATGCCCAAGCAACTTGTTGTCTCTGATTGAAAAATGATATTTCTTGGGATTTAAAGAAATGCCATACTTTCTACATTTCAAGAAAGTATTTCTTAGATGTTGCAAGTGGTCTTCATGGCTATGTGAAAAAACTCTGATATCATCAAGATAAATAAAAAAAAATCTGTCTTTTTCCCCTACAAATGACATGTCCATTGCCCTCTGAAATGTGGCTCCCACATTCATCAATCCAAATGGAGTTTTTTCATACATGAATGTACCCGTTGGTGTGGTAAAGGTTTTTTTTCTCTTTCATCTGCGTGGAATGCAATTTGATTATACCCTGAGAAGCCATCAATTAATGACATGACACTAGCTTTGGAAACTTTTTTTAGAATATGTTCCATCTTAGGTAATGGGTAATTATCTTTTCTAGAGCATTTGTTTAAATTCCTGAAGTCTACACAGAGTCTAATTTCACCATTTTTCTTTCTAACAGGAACAAGGTTGGCAATCCATTCAGAATATCTAAGAGGGGTGATGATCTTGGCATCCAACATTTTTTTGATTTCTTTCTCCATAGTAGGCAACAACATTGGGCTGAATGATATGAGTTTCTGTCTAAAAGGTTTTGTGTCTTTGTTCAAAGGAATTTTATGTTGTATGATATCTGCATGGTATGTCTTCAAATCACTATACTGGCATGCAAATATATCAGAAAATTCCTTTAAAAACTCACCATATTAAGATTTTTGTTTATTAGTCAAATGAGAGGCTAGATTAACATACTTGGGGTTCTCTTTATTTGCTACATTAATCTGAAAAGCATCAGAATCTTCCTCCTTCTTTTCTAGTTTAATGGAAACATCATTATGATAAAAATAATTCTTTAATTGAACCAAACCTTTGGGGATATGGTTGGTAGAGAGTTGCACAATTTCATGGGATCCAATTTTATTTCTAAATTTGGGCTTTTGAGCCTCTTCATCATGCTCATTTTCCTAATCAATTTGTAAGTCTGAATACTCCTCCATTACTCCTAGAAACCTACTTAGCTCTACATCATCCTCAAATACCTTCAAGAATTTAACATTATCAGGTAAAGAAGGCCTATACTTTACCTGAATTTCATAATTAATCTTTGGGGGAAAAGGAGGTATGAAAGTGCTAGATGAAACAAAAAATGAATCAACCAACTGATTCATGGCCCTAAGAATATATGAGATATTGAATTCAGTGAAGCTAGCAATCAAATTGAGAACCTTATCTCTGTAAGCTTTCAACCTCACATTCTTGTCTTGGAAAGACTTATTTACATGTTGAATAATCAAAATCAACATCTTCATATGCTTGCAACATTTTAATCTTCATTTCTTTTGCAGCGTTCAAACCTAAGAGTAGAGCCTCATATTCTGCAATATTATTAGTGACTTTGAAGTCAAGCTTGAATGAAAAATGTGTAGTTTCTTTAAATGGTGAAATAAATACAACCCCTGCTCCAATAGTCTCTTTAGTACATGTCCCATCAAAGAACATACTCAACAATGAATCTTACAATGAATCATCAATCTATAGTATGCAAGATCCCATACCTGTGTCAACTATGTAAATAGGATGGTTGGATGGATTTTGTTAATCACTGATAATGTAGGCAAGCTGTGATTCTCTGTATAGTCTCTTATTTCCTCCTCCAAAAATAGGAATAGTAGCATATGAAAGGTCCATTTGAAGGGTTCCTCCTAACCTATTCATCCATGATATTGATAACAAACATCTAAATTTGGGTGGAATATCTGCTACAACCACATCCATGACCATAGTTTTCATAGATTCTTGAGTTAAAGTTATTGCTAAATCTTTGATCAACCTGAGACATTTAACTTTCCTAGAGTCAAATGAGAAAAGATCATGGTAAGTTTTAGTAATTTCTAATCCAATGTCATCCATATGTGTCTTTGGCATTAAATTGTGAGAGGCTCCAGAGTCTAGCAGTAAGTTATGCAATATTTTTTCATGAATGTTCAGAGAGATATAAAAAGGTGGACAAATTTCATCTCTATCCTCTATCATTTGACCTAAGACAATGGTGGGCTTGTCATCTTGTATATTAAGTATATCAGCAAAGGAAGATATGGATTTGGGATCAAGAGTCTTGAGTATATCTTTCTTGAATGATTCATTTTTCATTAATTCAACCAAAGGGATGGGGATTTTGATTTTTTGTATCTCAGCTTCAAAATTGAAAGAATAAGAGGTTTTGTTAGAAAGTTTTACCTCATTTGAAGGGGCTTTTAAAGAAATCTATTGGTCATTAAGAATATGATCTTTTTGAGTTTGTTGTTTGGCAGGGGCACCAGTCTTCTTAGGAAGAGTTGGTGCACTCTATTTTGTAGTATTGGACTTAGATCTTAAATTGTATCTATTCTTTTCATTAGTTTGAAAAACACCATTATCATCAGAATTTTCATTTACCTGTTCATTCATTAATGCCTCTTCATAATCATTCTACATCAGATAAGATTTCTCTGCATCATATCCAACACAATGAATACTATCTTCTTCCTCTTCTCTAAAATAATCTTCGTCTTCATCCATTACAGTATTTTGGAGAGGAGATTTTACCTTTTGATCTTCTGTGGTATTTCTCTCTCTCTTCAAGATCTGTACATGTTGGTTATTTCTCCTGAAAGTATTAGGACTCTGATTTGGGTTTTTGTGAGTGTATTCATAGGAACCTTTTCCCTTGGTAGGTTTCTTATTTTCAATCTTTAGCTTGGACATTTATGATGTTAATGACTCTAGCATATTAGCCAATTTGTCTATCTTAGGATTATAATTTGATGAGGAAGAGGCTTCTTCTTTCGGTTTCCTTCTATCAACATTTCCCTTTAACTTATGAGCAACTAAGATATTTGAATCTACTTCAAGGGAAGCATCTTGCATCAAGGAAATTGTAACAAACCTTCTTTCTCTCAGCAACAAAAAATTTTTAGAGTCAAATGAGTTGGAATAAGTGATTTTGGCAGAGGTGTCTATAGGTTTGATTTCGGCAGGTATTTTACTATACATTCTGTTGAATCTCTTGGTGAAATCAGATACAGATTCACTATTTTCTTTCTTAAGGTTTCCAAACTCTGTGATATAGTACAATAAGTCTCTCCTATATCCACAGTGTTTCAAAAATATATCATCCAACTTTTCTATTCCATCTATAGAACCAGCAGGAAGTTCCTTGAACCACTTCCTAGCATGACCATCCAAGCTCTAGACAAATACTCTGGTCCATGCGTCAACATCTTCTATGTTTAAGTTCTCAGCATAGCTATAGAAGGCTTCTATATGTTTCTCTACAACTACATCTCCCTCTCCTATGAATTTTGGCATATACTTTTGGTAATCACCAGTAGGCATGGCTGCAGGTGGATTTTGTAAAACAAGAGGTGCATATCTAGCATATCTAGCAGCAGGTGTAGCCATAATGACTGTTGAAGAAAAAGATAAAGTGATTTCAGAAGATTTTTCAACAAATGGAGAATTTGTAGGATGGAATTGGGAAGGAATGGATAACTCTGATGGAGAAGAGGACTGATAAGAGGTTGTGTAAAAATTTGCAAGGTGTTGAGCAAGTTTCTCTTCTCCTTTAGAATATAGTTCTTGGAGAATACTTTCAACAGCAAAGAGGCCGGTGTGAATAGTCCAATGGTCTTTCTCTTTTTTTGAATGATAGGAACTAAAAGAAGATAAATTGCTACTTAGAGGATTATATATCTATTCAACTTGGTTTGATCCCGTGACTTCTTCTAGAATGACATTCTCTTCAGATCTAGAAGTTGATGGTATTTCTACTGATGTGATAATAGATTGACTACTTACAATTTTTGGAGATGAAATCCCAATAGTGTCTTCTATGAATTATTTAGAACCAGAAAAAGATGGATTAATTTGAGTACCTAATTTGGAAGTTTGTCCTTCAACTGCTCTTCTTTTTATGAGGATTTGCTTTGGATGAGGTACTAGTGAGATAGGCGACTCTTGTAGATTCTCCTTGGTACTGATTCTCTTCGGAGCCAGGATGAACTTGTGGAGTTTCCAGATATATTATTACAACCAATGTAATGTCTACTCCTTGTCTATCATTAAGGATCAGCTCTGTGTCATCTCCCAGGGAAGATTTCTTCAACAATCTTCATCCCCGACAATGACACCAATTTTTTATCTCTCCAAATGTCCTTCTAGGTTGTAGTTAAAAGAAGCCTAGTAAATTAACTATTTTCTTAATTATTATTTCAATTGGATCAAGTCAAATGACTAAATCAAACCTACTTCCTCAAGACATGCAAAAACATAACCAAATGACAAGGCTTTTAACTATCACTGTTCAGAGGGTTTGTAAATAAGTGAATGTGTGGAGAATTCTTACTATTTTAGCAGACTCACACATAAAGATACATGAATAGCCAATGAAAATGAGTAAATGATATTTGAAATTCAACTCACCAAAGAAAAGATAGGATGACAATTATCAAGATTTAGAAAAACAGAATAAACATGAAATAAACATCCATGTGCAAATATAGAATAGACAAGAAGGTGTAAATCTAAATAGGTAATTGCAAAAGAAGCTTGTATTAACAAATCTACAAATGAGAAGCTTAAGTGCAGAGTATGAAAAATTCCCCAAGGTTGAACCCTTTCTTCTTCAAGAGTCACAGGATTTATAGCCTTTACAAAACAGTTTCAGATCCTAAAAGAATGGATCTGATATGATAATAATATAAATAACACAACTTTTACAAAAATGTGGATCTAATCCCCTTTCAAAAAGTCAATCATCTTTAATCTTTTTAATCTTCAATAGCTATAGAGATCCTCTGGGAGGTGAGGATGTAGCTGGAATCCTGCTTCAATAACTATAGCTGGTCTTCAATAGAAATAGGATAACCTCAAACCTATTTTCCTTTTATAATACCTCGAATCTCTGAGAACCTTTGAGAAAATTGATGTAGACAATTTACCTGAAACCCCCCTTAAATCACTTGTCTTCAAAAATCTCTGTCTCAAGCTCAAAATCTATCTTTCCTCTGCTTCTGTAGTTTTGGAAAATTACTGGCTTGTGATAGGTGGAATTAGCCATCGAAAGTCTTTGGATTCGACAACTTATTGCTTGTTGAAAAACCGTTTAAGCTGTCAAAAGTGCAAGCTTTGAAAAAAGGCAAAATTTATAAAATTTTGGAATCGATCCTGTGTATCTAGAAGAATTCTAGTGTAGGTTTTCAGTTGCCTCAGCTAAAGCCTCAAGATCTGAACTAGTAGTAGGTTTGGTTTTCAGGAGTTTGATTTTGAATTTTAGATATTTGGTTGTCTTCCTTAATTTGTAATTATGTCTTATTACCTTCTTCTTCCTTCTTTCCTCTTTCACATACATCAGAAGCTCTGGTTTCTGCATCATTCTTGGTCAAGGTTTTATACTTGAATTTTATAACTCTTTCTAATACTTCGTATTCTTCAATTTTGTCTTTCAGTTTTTGGATCTTGACTGAGTTCTTTACTTTATTTTTGGATGATAATTTAGATTTGTCAAGACTAGGAGATACTTATGTCTGTGGTGTGTCTTCCATGGCTGGCTCCATGTATTAATACCCTGGATTTTCTTCTACCATAGGTTCAAATTTATATTCTAAGTAAATCAAATTTAGAATGTTTATCTCTTTGAATTTACCTTGATCTGTTGCTTCACTGAAAACCAATTTCTTCTTTGCCTTTTTATGCTTTGAACTAGATACTAGTTCCTCTACCTGTAGTGGAGTAATGGCTCTCCTACTTCTTGAACTGCTCTGATGTGTCAGAGACTTCTTTCTGGTTCTCTTCTTGTTATTCCCTGGATGACTTTCCATCTTAAATCCTCCCCAAAAGAGAAAATTCTCCCAGGTATTTTCCCTTCTCCTAAGCTCTTCCAAAACTATCAACGTTATAAGACCGAAGTGGAACAATGTGTTCTTGATCTTATATGGTTTAGCCTGGACCTCATGAGACATTTTGGTAAGACTTGTGTGAAAGTAATAAGGCAAGTTCAGGAGATTGTTTCCTATGAAGTGATCCATCAGTCTAAAATGATAGAGAATTACTCTGTCATACATCCCCTCATAGGTGATGCAAAATTGTATGGCTTTCAGTAGAATCTGCATTTCTTCTCCAGGTGGAATGTAGAAATGTCTCTCTTCCAGATAATGTCCTGAAACTCTGATTTGAGGTAAGGTATGAATTCAAGGTTTTTGGTGATGGTTGTTTTGAACCATCTCTCCCCTTCTCTAGGCATTTTTGTAGTAGCTGCAATGTTGGCTTCATCAATTTGCATCTCCAATGGTCCAATTTTCACCTTGCATCCATCATAAGTCTTGGCAAAAACTTATGTCACTCACTGATGGTAGCCCTACAATTTATGAATGTATCTAAGACAACCTACATCATCAAAGATCAGATAAATCTCTGGATGAGATTCTAGATACTTAACATCACCCAACTCTTTCCTGAGAGGAGCACCACCTCGACCCATCTACAATGCTATTAGTAGTTGTAATCAACAACGAAATAAATTTGAAAGTAGAGACTCTCAGTGATGTAGGAGAAAAACTGTTATCGGGCAGGGAAAGATATATATGTGTCCAAAAGGTGGAAAGCCAAAAACTTAAAGGATATCCTGGTGTTAAAATTGTTTGAGTTGTAATAATTACCACGAAATTGATAGTGAGAGAGATATGGTAGGATGTCATAGGAAATAAATAATTATGAGAGCAAAGGGTTGGAGTGACAGAGTTTCAAATTTAACATGGGGCTTATATATATGTTGGTAATGATAAGTCTAAATTTGGAGGTTTAGATCGTGTGAACATGTTACTTTCCACTTCAAGTCGCTTACCAAAACATAATAACACATGTACCTTTTACCATTTCGGGTTGTAGAAGATGTGTTGGCGAAAACCTTTTCTACAATTCCAAGGGCTAAGTGTGACTTGTACCTATCTGTTAAGCCACCGAAAGTGAAAATTTTTGGTGACTTATGTCATGCTAGAAATTAACTGTTAACTACCGAAAATCATTTTTTAGATTTTCTTACATTTAAATGACAGACTCATTTATTCTTTGGAATAATAAGATTGAAAACTAATCTAACTACTTCAAACTCAAAAATTATTTATGTCACTTTCAAAAAGTGATCATCCTATCACTTAAGACTCAAAATTTACAAATTTTATTCTAGGATATAACAAGACTAATACAAGAACAAGAGGATAAGTCGAAGAAATAGAGGGCCATAGAACTAGTTGTCGAATTTGAAAGAACACAAGAAGGCTTAAAGAACCTGTCCATGTAGGAAAGAAGTGCATTCAACCCGGAAATAGTAAGAGAAGAGGTATTACCTTTGAACCCTTTGGAGGACCCTCAATAGTGAGATGTTACTACGCTAAGGGAAGATAAGTATAAGAATGGAAAGAGTAATATAGAGACTCAAATCATAGGAAAGAAGGCCAAAAATCTCAGTAAGAAGAAAGCAAAATTAGAAAAACTGCAGAAATTTCTAGAAAATACTTTGTAAAAGGTAGGATTGCAGAACCTGAACCTCGTCGGAATAGCAGAACCGTGTAGAATGGGACTTCACCAAGGCAAAGCTATGACCGTTGGAGGTGTCTTGATCATTAGAATGATGCTCTAGAATGACTAGAAACACATTTATTGCTAGAAATATCGACATTGGACCATTGAGACCACACCATAAAGGATTGATTCGCCTTGATTGATAGATTCATGCCCATTGGAGGAATCCATTATGATGCTTCTTATTTAATCCGTCGAATGCTACATCATGACCAAGTTTTGAAAAATGAGATATTCAAGCTAATAGATAATTGATCGCATACCATTCTATGATGTATAATACCTCGCCATTCTTTTGATTACCATGTTTGTCCATTCACCTACTTGATCTCCTTGATTACAAGTGTGAATGTCGGGCGAGCATAGCGTGCTAGAGAAGTTTGTAGAATATATTTTGATAGACCTCATGGCTGAGAGAGTCATGTTTGTAGGGATACAGACATCGTCGATGGGCAGATTTCAAGAATCCCCCTCGTCCGGATGACCATCTAGCAGAACCACAACTACAAAAAGAAGAAAACACCGCGATGATATGGCTAACACGAAGGATATTCCAGCGGTCTTTCTTGAATACATATCATCGTTGGTTGGTGAAGTTTGTCATGACAGTGTCCTGCATTAATTTGAGTTCACGCTCATCACTGTATACCTCCCAAAGGGGATACGCACAGTTGGACCCTAGTTGGGATTGATCCCAGCTCTCAATATCAATGGCTTCAACCTCGGAGACCAAAATAACTATGCAATGCTCGCACCACATAGGCACCTGATGAAGATGACTCGGAAGAAAACTAAGATAGTTCCCCAGCCATTGATTAAGGAGCTCACGTGCTCCAGGATCTTGAACGTGATGAAGATCCCTCACTTCAACCGACATCAAGAGGTTAACGCTTGCATTAGAATCTTCCTGTCATGCTATCATGGAGGGTATTTGTGGCTTGACAAGCGCATGACTATGGATCCGACGTTGATACAGTTGATCACTAGATTAAGCATGGAGGGACTGGACACTTACCAATTCTACCTAGGAAATACATAAGATCGCTCCTTGGCCCAGTGTGTCAAGGAGGCCTATGGAAATGTAGAGAAGGAAAAGTGAGGCTACAAGGTAGCTTCCATCCAAGATGGCACAGTGTGCCTAGCTTGTCAACTTATTGCTGGAAAACTCATCTGAAAGAACCATCCGAAATAGGTCACATGGTTCGTAGTCGACCTTGCAAGGAAGTGTGTCGAAGGAATGAAGATGAACTGGGTGAGTTACCTCGTCAACAAGTTGAAGAAGGACTATCACGAAGCACAGGACCAAGGGTATGAGTTTAATTTTAGTTGGCTTCTGATATTGATCTCACTTGTCGCCTGGAAAATGTCGGAAGGAGCAGCCACTGAAGGATCCCCTCACCACAATAGAATCATCGCAGAAGATGAAGGTTTCCCCAGAGAAACCTTCGGCCAAAAAGAAGGCCCATGCCAACAAGCCTCAGTTGAATAATGTGCTCACAGTGGATGATATTGATCTCATCATCACCGCTGTAGAGGATGCTTTAGAAGACATCTTGTAGACACAGGGAGAAAAGAAGGAGCCGATGTATGAAAGAATAGAGAAGGTGCTCAAAGACATCCAACAAGCTATCCATGTAAGCCGTGTAGTGCCTATTGCGCCATATTTATAAAAGAGTGTAGAATTGAGGGATGAGCCCACCCAATTTTATTGGAGTTAACGTTCTCTGTTTATTCTGATATTGTTGGGTTGTCCATTTTCTGGTAGCCACAAATGAGACCAGTCCATAGAGAAATAGCCATGTAACTATTCTGACCAATCTCTACTCAAAAATAAACCATACACTTCAGGAATTTTAACAAAAATAATATCGATTACTTGGTGCACCTTGGGGTTGTATGATAATCTTATTAACACATTTTAAAGTTCACCAATAATTTTGACATTAGTTCAATCTAACTGAATGATCTTTAATTTAGAAGGTTTTACCTCATCATTAATTTTATCACACAGACAAAGGCATCACATTTGATGAGGCTCCAGAATCAGCCATACATTTTTGTACATTCCTATTGAAAATTTCAAAAGTCAATAAAAAAGGAGGCACATTTTTTCGTACAGAAACAACATAATTCTGCTGATTTGTTATGGTTGTACCTGAAACAGTTTAATCTAAGATTCCTACAGTCTTTTTTGATATGTCGGGATTTTATCCTGATTTTCAGATGACTTTTTTCTTGGGACATCTTTATCTTTGTTTGAGTAAATTTTTGTTGATTTCCTTTTGATAAGATCATTCTTTTTATTATTTTTAGCAATGCTTTGGAGCATTTTCTGTAGGATAAGAGGAAATTTCAGCAATTCAAAAACTGAAATATTTTCGCTGAATTTTTTAAGATCTTCACCTAAATCATACTCTAAAACTGGGGCAGTAGAGTTTTGTCTTGTTTCAGTTTTCTTTGGCTATTTTGGAGCCATATTTTTACTAGTTTCGGGTAAAGGTTTGTTTTGTGTTTTACTTCTAGTGTTATATGGATGGGCAGTTTCAAAGTTTGCTTGAAATATGTTTTTGGACAAGTGCCTGAAAATGGGAGGAGAGGAGTCCTCCTGATCAGGTGTTTCTTCCTCACCTGCATCATCATGATTTTATGGAGGAGAAGAAACATAGTTATCACATTCTTCTAATATTGTTTGCAAAGCATATTGTAGACCTTCAAAGTTTAGACCTTCTGTGGTCGGGTTTAACTGGTTTGGAGGAAAAGGTTTTTTGAAAGGTACGTCTAAAACCTCCTTTAATTGTAGATGCCTCCCCAACAGATATTTTCAAGTCAATGAACTGATTGGATAATTTCTGGAGAGATTTATGCAAACTCTCCAAGTCTAATGTTTATTGTTGATTTTTAGCTTAAGGAGGCCTAGTGAGAATTTCTATTTTCTTTTTAGTAGATGAAGTTGTTTCAGCCTCACTACTTAGATTATGTTTTAATCTTAGAATGTCCTTATCAATTAGGACTGCATCCTCAAAGGATTCTAATAATGTGTTCTTTTTGGACCTTTTAAGCCATATGGCTATATTGTTATGCAGGGCCTTAGTATAGTATGCAACTATCAGATTTTCTGTTGGCATTGAATCTATAGGGATTTTGTTTTTTAACGTCGGGAATCTCTGGTTGAAATAATTAACTTTTTCTCTAGGGTTCATTTTCAAGATAGAGTGTTCCATTAATAAAAATCTCGGAGATTTATCATCTCTGAATTTTTCTAGAAAACAGGTTTCAAACTTGAACCAAGAGACAATGGTATGAGGTTGTTGTGAACAATACCAGGTTGAGGGATTTCCCTCAAAAGTGTAAGGGAATAACCTAAACACAACATCTTCTTGTTTGAAATTCCAGAGTCTAAAAAATAACATGAATTTCTTGATGTGTTCCTCAGTTGATTGCTTCGAATCTGGATCAAATTTGGGAAGCCATTTCTCTAGATGTTTGGGCAATGGGTGTTGTTGTCTAGGTACTGCCACAACATCTTGATCGAGCCAAGGCCTGGCTGGATTATTTTGGTTTTCCATGGGAGTTGATGGAGTTGAAGGTTGGGATGATTCATATGTGGAACTACCTTCGTCTAAGGATTCCCCTCTTGAAGAGGGTGGATAAGAACAAGGTGGAGATGGTGGGATACCAGATCCTCCAACAACAAGGATAAGTGCTTCAACAGGATTGGTAATATCACCACCTAAAGGGATTCCGAGAAGACCAGTGTCTTGAGGTTGACTTTGAAAATTTGTGAAATAAAGAGGTCGATTAAGTTGTCTACCAGGTTGTCTGATACGGGATAAAGAACTCTTAGTTCTTATGATCGATTGGTGAAAAATTTCTTGAACGTCAATCCCTTGAGGAATTGGTGTTACTGGTTCGATGGGAATGTCAGGGGTATTGTTTGAGGTAGTAGATGTTTCAATTTTAAACTTGGTGTCTGAGCGAATACGCGTCACAACATCAGAATGATTGTTTGGGAAAGTCTTACGAACTCCACGTTCCATCAATGAATTTCAATCCCTCCTTCTAGTGTCATTTGTTGACGGTCGTTTATGACACACCATCAACGGTAAGGATAGATCCAGATCAATGTTTTCTATCTAACCCAAGCCATTTGGTATGATCTAACATGACGAGTTTTATGGCTCCGTTAGCCAACTAGGATCCTAAAAAAAATGAAAAGAAATAAACTAACTAAAAATAATATTCTGACACTCAACACACTAATTACAAAAGTTTAGCTAAGAGTGTTAATGTATAATGATTATATACATTTTACAAGGTTTAAATAAAATCTTGTGAAAGTAATTGTTTGGGATAAAGTTTCTGAACAAGATCAAGTATGAACACTACTCTTTCTAATGTTCAAAAATATTAAACTAATAAACACTGAATGAATATGATTGTGATGATAACACGAAAATAGACTTAAGATAATTACTGTCTAAAATTATGCAATCATTATTCATTCATATGCAAACAACTTTAAATAAAAGAAAGACATACATCTACTAACCTCTAGTTGATCAACAATAATTTACTAAGTTCATATTTTAGTGTTGTGGAAGCTCATGTTTGTCCTATATTAAGTGGAAACCTATGAAAAAAACAAATAATACTTCCTAAAGAAATTCAAGGAAGTGTTTCATATTTTGGAGTGAATTTATAACAACAGAAAGATACATGATTATATTTCTTGTGACCTCAAGATAACCAATAGTTGAGAAAGAAATAAATCTCAATCTTGGGCATTGATGTTATCAACCACTTCATATCAACAGTAAACTCACAAATACCTAGATAGTTGATCGATCACAGATACAAACTAAACCAACCGATAATGGACAACATTCAGATAATCAA
>JASDQU010242177.1:21465-32825 GCA_032191745.1 Picea mariana
GTGGGTAAAACTATAGAGAAGCTGAAGAGTTACCATGATGATCAGGCGGAGCATTCACAATGAGCAGCAGATGCAGAACAGAGAGAGAGGACGTGGCACATAGGATATGGGATAGCCATGGAAGAGTGAAGTGGTGAAAAGACCCCAATGTGGTAGAGAAAGAGGAGAGAGAATGAGATTGCATGGAGAAGGTGCACAGAGGGTATAAGAAGGTTGAACAAAGAAGAAAGGGGTGTTGTTGAGAGTGATTGAGTTGTGAAGAAGGAGGCAGAGCGCAGCAGCAGAAATGTGTAGAAGGGGAATGGTGCATTGAAGGGATATGGAACACAGTGCATAATGGGAGAAGAACATAAAGCATAGAGGAGTGTGCAGAAGACACTGATGCAAACAGAGCAGCGCAGTGTAGAAGAACAGTGATAAGTCTGGTAAGCCAATGATAAATATTGTATCACTGTGATAAGTTTCATTAGCAAAATTTATATTTTAGGGTGGAAGGGAGGTGCTAGGGAGGACTGTTGTCCTCAGAGGTTCAAGTGGGTGCTTGAACAAAGGGAGTTGTAGCTTCCATCTGGCTGGAGCCAAGAAAACCAGGGTGACAAGGTGGTGCAAGGGAGAATTGTTGTTCTCTATTATATAGGTTGGTGCCTGTGTGACTGGAAGTTGGTGCTTCCATCCAGTTGGTGCTGGAACACTTAGGGAGTTAGTGCTTCCTTCTAGCGGGTGATAGAGAAACTAGGGAGTTGGCGCTTCCCTCTAGTTGGTGCTAGAGAGACCAGGGAGTTGGTTCTTCCTTTTAGTTGGTGCTAGAGAAACCAGAGAGTTGGTGCTCTCGGCAAGTAGCAGCTTGCAAAATAGAGGTTGCAGCCTCATTATGAGTTGGTTCTCATATGTATGATAATGTAAAGAATGTAAAGATTACTTATCATATAAAGAAGAAGAGGTTTTTACCCTTTATGGGTTTCCTCGGAAAATACCTGTCTCTGTGTATCTCATATGTGTGACTGATGCTAAATGTGCTATTACTTATTTCCCTACATTAATGTGATTATTATTGAGTGCTTTGTGAAGAGTTTAAAATAAGTATAAATTGTTTAAGAACGGTAACAACTGATTCACCGCCCCCCCCCCCTCTCAGTTGTTCAACAAACTTGTGAAATAAACAAGAGACACACTTATATAGTGTGGGCGACACAAGACGTGCATAACACCCGAATAAGCCTTATTATTATGAAAAAATTATAATATGAGCACTATCGACTAAGTTTACAACTTGGGAAGAGTCACACAACTCACCTCACCTCACCTAACCAAGACAATCATACTCAGATTCATCCCACCAATACTCTTCCATCGTAACAAATTTCAAAAATCCCGCAGAGCACCCCAAATGTGCATCCACCACAAACTCATCGTCTCTTCTCTATCACAAGACTTCACACAAACTCAGCCCAATGTTATGAGGAAAATCTCTCTATTGCTAGGGGTAAACCAAAAAAAACAAAAATGACTGCAGAAATCAAATCTAATCTCAAGTATGCTATATAAACAAATATGCTAACAAGACAAGATAAGAGGCCTACCTCATCCAGACATTCGATGAAGTCCATCGTTGAGCACTTGACCCAAAGCAATATACCTACAGTTAGTCCTCAACAACTAAGCAATGCAAGCATATGGTGATAATATATAATGTTAGCACATTTAATAGCATAATCCATCAACATTCATAACAAATACGCCCATGGAATAATAATTCAAATATTTGTGAGATATTAATTGGATGAGAAAAGAGTATTTCTATTAAGATGTAATCAACAAAAGTGAATGAGTTACAAACTTCCGTGTCGACATGGTTCGGAACCGAGAAAATAAGTTCATTCCAGTTGGGCCTCCACCACTTCAATCCTCCACCAAAGGAAAGCTCATATAAGAGAGACAAAGGAGTGCTCAATGAATAAGGGAAGAGATTGGGGGTTGAACAATGTGTTCAGACTTAAAGGACAAAGGGATGCAAACTCAATGTGAAGTGAATAATTTCTCCAGAGTAACTTTTCTCTCAAAGTTGAATTCATTCTCCTCTTTTCCATAGCTCGTATTTGGCCCATTTATAGTATTCAAGTGGAACTGAAGGGACAAGTCAGAACGTTTCCAGTATATGGAATGCCAAGGATCATTGATCTCATGATGTGACATGGAAACCCGACACCATTTTTTAATTTTGGGCACATTTCCTGATGTACATGGGATGTAGTGGTGCAACCTATGTATACACATGTTGTAATATAGGCAGGGTGCATATATGTGGAAAAATCATGTTTTTAGCTTTGAGATTTGAAAAAAGGAACTTCAAGTCTACATAGGGAAATGGAAAAAGGCCCTCTGTGCAAGATTGCATCGGGCGAGGAAAATATTTCTATAACATATGCCCCCTAATGTGTGAGGTCAGCAGAGTATTTGCGATGGCCAAAATACATTATAAGACCGAGAAGTTGAGTAATGGGGACCCATCTGGAAGAACTAGTTGCTCATTACAATATGTATTGACTTTTCATACATGGCTACCAATTTGAATTACACTACAGATCCATGTGAAAATATACCAAACAACTGCCCATGGCCATGAATAGGAAAATATAAATTTGGTTACATGCCAAATTCTGTCATAGTCACGAACAAGGCCCAATGAAACCAGTCTCAAAATCAATCTGAAGATATATGTAAACAATGGAGTACAATCTGATCTCCCATGATCACTGAAGTCACATAGGTATTGTTCCAATGAAAATCTAGCAATAGATCAGGAAAGTTATGCTTATAAATTGATGTCTTCAAGTCTTCTACATAATCCACCTAAGGTACAAGTCCACATCATGTGAATAAAGGAGTTGAGGTCAAACACAATGAGACTTCGTTTGATTACCATTCATTGAGGTATACCATTAATAAACATGAGACAACCTACTGATGATGAACATAGGTATCAAGGCACCAAGTACATTCTTACAAGTGTGAATAAAGGAGTCGGGGTTGAACACTTGAAGATTCCATCGATTAGGAGACATTGATGTATTCCCTACTGTCGATGGTGAGAGAACATGCCACTAATGACTTCAAGCCTCTAGGTACTCATAGGACTCTAGGTCTCATATCCAGAATAGATGAGCTGAATTCAATGGAAGGAGACCCACTAAAAGGAAATAATTAAGGCATCTCTCATCATTCAGTACGAGGTACAAAACAAGAGATTAATGATTTGGAGGAAATTAGATGAAGAACGTGTTCATGAACCAACAACCCTGTGTGTCTTTCGCATGTGCCAGGTGCAAGCGATACATGAAAAATACACTCTAAATAAAAACCAATGATAAAAACTGCTTACAAAGGTGAGGAACCCACCAATAAGGATAATGGAATCCAAGACATTGCATGAATCCCAATGTGTGAATAGATTTCTTGTCATCAAACACAAGGGAAACCACCCAGTCAACGACCAATCATGAAATGTCGATTGTTGGGTTCAAGGTTACCTACCAATGAGGAAAGTAGGACCAGGGTGTGCAATAGGACTACAAATTCATGTGATTCTGAGACAAACTGAGGGTATGGCCGATATTCAAAGTCAATATTTCTAAGGAATGGTCGACACATGTTTATAGACATCCTTTGAAAAAGAGCATGAGACATATGGAAGACTCGTGCAACATAGTCTCAAAGATGAAACCATGAGATGTAGGAGGGATCCATCAAAATATCCATAGGGACTGGAAGAGTAACCAGTCAGGGGAGTAAACTATGTGTAATGAGCTCAGCTTCCTAAGGCCATGCTAAACCCAAAATTATGAGGACAAGTGGACTCAAAAACATTTGTGCTATGTTCAAAGGAGACATGACTGCTGCCAATATAAGATAATACTCCCTTCCCGCCCGTCTTTTTTTTTTTTCATAGTCAAATGAATGTTATGATACAGAGGAGGGAACGAGTGTCGCAAGTAAGAAAAATTAGTTCCAGTAGTGGAACGTACCTATGCTCAAGGCAATGAGGTGCATGCAAGATATGGACACTCAGGGTAATTTTCCCTCCTGGGTATAGGGTGTCAAGCTGTGAAGGATATAAGCAAGGCTCTGCTTGGTTGAGGATGAAAAACTACTGAGGAAAATGGTTTATAACACAAAGAAAGAACCGACAATAGGCTCAATACTGCAAGCAAGGGCATGAGATGCAATCACAACTTAACACCAAAAAATGTCATTTTTCGTAATCTTAGTCTACTTGGTTTCAAAAATGGATAAACTTGTACCAAATAGACGTCCTTTCAAATCCAATTTACGAGTGTGAAAGAGACAAGTTCACTCGACAATTTTTTCGCTTTTTGAAAATGAGTCGGAAAAGAGCTTAAATCAAACTTGCCTAAGAGTCCTCTAGGTATAGGTCAACATGTTTATGAGTGATAAATGAGGTTCAACATAAATTCATGTATTATCTATAAGGGAATCCTGGTCCTTCAAAAAAAATCTCAGCATGGGCACTGAGTGAAATAGAGGTTCTAACTAGGGTACTCATGTATGGTAAGTCTCTACCATTTGATAATGACACTTCTAGTAGTAGATAGAAAGTTATGTGTCGCTAAAAAATGGGTTCGTACCTAAGGCATATGACTGACAGTTATAGGATGATGCAAGTGTTCATGATGGAATGGATACCTATCCTATATGTTGGGTAGTGAAAATACCTTTCCAAAGTTACGAACGGTTGACATAACACTGAAAACCACAAGAATCTCTATACAAAACTACAAAAACCAAATCAATCCATTGTTGTATTAGTCCATTAGGAGAAAATGTTATCCGGAACTATGCAAAGTGGGTAAAAATTTGCTATAGATAGTGAAAACACCAAGTTTACTGTGCCATTTTAGTTTTTTACCCAAATAGTGGATTTTGGACCAAATTACCTTTGATCTTCAAATGGTGATTGTGGGAGCTACGAGTGACGGAATCAACGATCATCTGGACCATGTAATTCCTCTTCTCCTCCTCTTTGTTTTAATTTCTCTCGATGACTACCCCTATTCATGGATCAACTTTATAGGGGACCCTGACATGCCATTACCACCAGGGACCTCCTACGGGGACATAAGTATGTCAATTTTTTTAAATATTTCATTTTTTTGTATTTTTGTATAGGAAAACAAAAATATTTTTGGATGATATTTAAGTAATAATTAGACAGGTATGTGACGTAAATGTAGGTCCATGACGGTAAAATGATATTCCACGACATTGTTGGAGGAATCAGGGAGATAAGGTGGTGGGAGGAGAAGCAAAGAGAGTCTTTCAAAACATGCAGGGCAACCTATCTCCTTTGACACAAAGGATTATGATGGTTCAGGTGGAGGATCTACCGAAGGCTATACAACGGGAGGTGGTAGGCGTGCCCATAGCTTGGGTGTGACTCTTTTCACATTTCGAAAAGATCGTAGTTTGTTATCATGACACACATTAGGCGCCACATGCATAGATGTCGTTATTTTTGTATTGTCAGTTGTATATGTGTATTGAGGGTGTTAGCCCCAATTTTGTACTATAAACATCATATTTTTTGAAATATTTATAAAAACATGGTTATTTAGCTTTACTTATGTTACAATGTGTACATTGATAATAATGTTTTGTTTTCTTTAGTCATGTGACAAATGCCAATCTAAAATGAAATTATCATATGCATCAGATACATAATTAGAACTCCTAGGTATGTGATGATAAGTAATAAAATCAAACTGTCTTTCTAAAAAGCATACCCATAGGAATCATAAAAGTAACATAAGGTCATGCACATGATAACTTTCGTTCAACTGACATACTACTAACTAGGAATCTAGACGAACCTACAAAGAGCGAATACCATGTGAAATGACATCGCGCAAAATTTCTATAATGGCACTATATTCAGCCACATTATTTGTGGATGGCCCTAGGCATATGACACCTGAAGACACTAGTAGACCCTCGGGTGAGTAAACAACCTAAGCGGTGGAAGCCAAGTTTCTTGTATGACGACTAGCTCCATATGAAAATCCTGAGTAGACTGAAGAATTCGTTGACATATGCCAACCAAAGGAAAACTCGATAAGTAAGCTAAAGACAAAAAATAAAGGGAAAAGATATATACACTAAATTACATTCGTATACAGAGATTTACGTCCAAGATTTGGGCTCAAGCATAATATCTTTTCAAGTAGAGCCCATTCCTGGGCTCAACCAACATGTTCTCTTCATAATCTTCTAGTTCATAGGCTCCTTTTTCTAAGACACATCGCAAAACATAAGGACCATGCCACATGGGTTTGAAATTGCCTGCCCCCAATGGTTCTTTGTCTTAATCATATAACTTGACCAAGTCACCCTCAATGTACAACCGAGTACAAACAGACTTATCATATTGGACCTTGACACGTCTTTTATTCACTTCGATAGTCGTAGAGGTATCTCGATGTTGCTCATCAAGGCTCTCTAGGTGCATGAGGCATTGTTCGAGATCGGAAGTGTCAAGTAGGAGTTCAATTGCCAACGTAAGAGAAGGGATTTCACATTCAATAGGTAAGATATATTCCACACCGTGTACTAACTGGAAAGGAGAAAATCTGGTGGCAGTCTTGACCAAGGTTTGGTATGCCCAAAGTGTGGGATATAACATGATATGCCAGTCAGATTTTCTTTGGCTGATAGTTTTCTGCAAAATGGTCTTGAAAGACTTATTTACGACCTCTACCTGTCCATTTTATTGGGGGTAGTAAGAGGAATAATGACCATGCTTAAACCCTAGTTTGGATGCTAGATCTTCCATCATTTCATTCTGAAAGTGACTACCATGATCAGTGACAATCTCACTCGGAATGTCGAACCTGGAGATAATTTGATTGAATATGAAGAAGGCAACAATATTCCCATTGTATTTAACCATAGGCATGACCTCGACCCACTTAGTAAAGTAGTTTATGGACATGATAATGTGTTTATTCCCCCATGCCAAAGTTGGGTTTCAATCCACAAATTCCACCCCCCCACTTGGTGAATGGACCGATAGTAATGACTGGATGGAGAGGGGTTGGATGCGAGTGCATTTTCTGAGTGAACACATGGAAGGGGTGACAATTCTTGACCTCTTCAATGCAATCTTTAAATATAGATGGCCAAAAATAATCGACTCACAAAATTCTCTGGGATTTCGCAAGCACAGATAGATGACCACCACAAGCCCCATTGTGGCAATCATTTAGAACTGAATCGGCTTCTTTGTGAGTTAAACAATGATGTATGATATTGTCTATTCCTTGACCATACTAAGTGTCGTCGACGATAAGGTAATTATTAGCTTGGTATCGTATATGTCATCAGTCATCTTGTGAGAGATGCTGAGGGAAGTTCAAAGTTTGATGGTAGAGAACAATGTCTCCATACTAGGGGTCAGATGATGAGACAAGGAAAATGTGTTCATCCCCAAAATAATCAACATGAATAACATCCTCTTCCAATCATGGGAAGTCATATATTAACTCTGCAAAGATTAGTGATTTCTTAGATTTCACAGAAGTGAAATCGAGATTGAATTCTTGTAAAATGAAAATCGATTTATTGTACTTTCCCCATATGATACGCCTAGTAAGAATGTATTGAAATGGATTGACATCGGAAACCACAGTAGTTTTGCAAATCAATATATAATGGCATAATCATTGGACTGCATGAATGACATCCAAAGCTATATTTTCAACATGAGAATATTTGAGCTCAGGACCAACTAAGTTTAGACTAAGATAGTAGATGGCATGCTCATGGAGCTCATCATGCTCCTGAACCAAGGCCATACCAATCGTCTCTTCGGATGCGGTGACATAATGAAATTAATCTCTATTGTAATCAGGAGACTTTAGCAGAGGCATCGATACCAAGGCTTTATTTAGAGCATCGAAGGATTCCTGGGCTCGCTCATCCCAGATAAAAGGGGTGTCCTTCTTCAAAAGACGCATGAAACCCTTAGTAATATTGGTATAGTTCACTATAAACTGACGTAAAAAGTTATCTTTCCCTTGTAAACCTTGAAGTTTTTGAATAGTGCACGAGGAAGGCAATCAAAGTATTGCCTCAACCTTTAACGAATATACCATGATCTCAGTCTCAGAGACTAAAAATCTAGAAGATGTCTAGACCTAATGCAAAAGAGGCATTTATGAGGGTTCAATCAGATGCGATAATGACGACATCATTCAAAAACTAGTTGAAGGTGCTTAGGGTGATCCACTCTCTTATGAGAGTGAGTAGCAAGATCGTCAAGATAAGCTTTGAATATATGCTTAATATTGTTTGTTATCACATATGTTGGTATAGGGGGTGTTCTTCCTTCAGAATGACCACCATGGAAAAAGAATGACAAGAAGTGGGCTAAAAACCCACTTATCCTAAGTTTTGTGATTAAGAACTTTATTTTAAGAGGTGTTTGAATCTGAGCGGCTGAGATTTGCGCACTCATATCTACGATGTAGGTTCAATTCAGGACCCCCCCCCCTTATCATTCTACATTTAATGGGGGGGATCCGATATGGCGGTTTTAGATCATGGGCCCCTCACTATCATGGTGCCTCCTCGTGATGTTGGACCCCCCCCNACCACTTACCTCCTCCACTTACCACTCTAGCCTCCTGCTAACATATGTCTCCTACTCTGTCCCTCACCTCCACCCATCACATCCTCCACTCCCACTCCCCATCTCATTACACTACGCCTGTCCTCCACTCACCGCTAGGCCATAGCCCCTTGTCACTCCCGCCTATCATCTCTCACCAAGTGTCCTGCTGCTCACGCCCTCCCTGGAAGTTGGTCCCATCCTGTCCACTTCCACAGCCTGACATCTACCCCCACAACATTGCCCCATGCCACTCCACCTATGACCTGTCCCAGTGCAGTGTGCACACCTTTCATCACCCGCACTTTCCAAGTCACCCTCTACTTGTCTCACCTAAACACATGGGTGCTCCTCATCTCACCTTCCCAATGCTGGCATCATCATCCCCATCAAGAGTCTCATCCATGTTTGTCGATTGGGTCCCCTCGTAGCAGTCCAACGAAGAAGCAACAGCTAAGGGAAGGTCACCACGTTGTCCAGGAGCAGAGTTGACTTGGGCCTCTCTGATCCCGAGGAAGAAGTTAATGAAAATAAGGAAGGTGGGTGAGATGTCGTCTTCTCCCTTAAATATAAGGCCAGAGAGGGACAAAGCGCAGGTGTAGGCCGTCAGTTCGGACTGACAAAGATCGTGTCCAACAAGAAGACTGCATGGGAATTCTGACCAACGTCTACATGTGCAGCCTGCCAGAGAAGCTCATCAATGTAAATCCTTGAATGCATGACATGATCACATTTCAAGAAACTGAGCCAGTTCTAAGTATATGTAGGCATTTTTTCCATTTTGTTAGTATCGATGGTAGAGCTAAGCTCCCAATTGTAAATTTTTAGTGAGGTCTCTGGTTCTCTAGTTATAAACTAATATTTGAGACTTCTTGTTTAATGGCAACCAACCTCTTCCTTACTCTTTTCTTCTGACTCTTAAAACCCGAGAATGGATGATCCAGTCGGGTGTTGTAATGACTGTATAATGTAGGTTTGATTATATCAGTTATTGCAACATTTTAAGTTTCTTGGAGTTTTTGGATCTGAGAGGATATCATATATGAGACTTTTCCTCCAAAGGTTGCTGGAAGACTGGATTTCCAGAGTAGACTTTCATTCCTCTCTTTTTTTTCCTCCACCTACTCACCACTATACAAACTTACTGGCCTAAGTTAGATCAAGACCTCACCTAGCTCTGTATTTCCAACCCAGTTTTCTGAGTTAAAACGATATTGTTCTAAGTTTACTCCCATTCGATCACCCTTTATAAACAACCCATGACATATAAACTGATGGGTATCGATCTTACTCATGTTGCAAGCTAGGAGTGAGTCATGGTGCTAACATTTCTGGCGCCATTGCTGGGGAGGAAGTTGAAGATTTTCCCCGGTATTCAATGACATTGATCCTTTGATTCTGAAGGTGCATCAGGCATCAAATCCCTCCAAGATTTCTATTGTGCACCTGGTGACTCACTTGTGATGACTCCACTGGGGAACCTACTATTTTAGTTGTGGCTTCCAGAGGCAAGCACACGAGGTCTACCCCTCAGTTGCCCTTAAAAAAACTGAAGCAGATCCAGAGAAGCTTATCAGAAATGGAAATTCCCTTAGAGAAGGAGCTTCTACTGTCGAACCGGGTATTTCTAATAATTGTCATTACCCTCTGTTTGAGACTCCAATATTTGTTTATCAGTGTCCTATTAGACCTCTTGTTGGAGATTCTCATTTTTTTAATTTTGGGAGTGTTCCTGTTGAATTTTCTCCTCCTTGTATTGGATTAGAGGGAGAGAGCATTGTCACTCCTATCTCCCCTAACATTGCAGCCTGGTCTAGACCCAGAAATTTAGAAAATTTTCCCACCCCAGGCTTTACCATCCCTTCCCCTATTATTGTTGCTACTATTGTGCCCACACCAACCTCTGTTTCCTTAAGCCTTGTAGCCTTTTCTTCAAATACACTGCTGATACCTTTCCCTCCTGCAAGCTCATTTCCAGTCTCCCCTTGACGAAACCCTTCTCCCCCTAGTTCTCCTCCACCTAATATCTCTATGGCAGGTGCTCATCCCCCTATCAACATAATGGATGTCATAGTGGCTGCGAGGTATGCCCCTCTGGTCTTACCTCAACCCGACAATCCTCTCCCTGTTGTATATTACTTGAAGTATATGCCTAAATTCACTGAAGAGTAGGACATAACTATTGAAGAGCATCTTGTTTCCTTCTATAGTTATGCAGACAACCTGAACATTGAAAATAAAGATGTCTAGATGAGAGTCTTCATCCAAAGTCTTGATGGTGAGGTGAGGAAATGTTTTAGGGGACTGACCCCTGGATCTATTGTTGGGATTGAAGCTCTAGATAATGCCTTCTTGAGACAGTGGGGAGATCAAAACAATTTCATATATTATATGACAGAGTTTGGTTCCTTGAAGAGAAAGGACGGAGAGTTTGTCTCTGACTTCTCCAAGAGATTCAATAAGATGTACAATAAGATCCCTGCTAAAATAAAACCCTCAGAAGCGTCTACCAAAATCACTTATGCTAGTTCCTTTGACCCCTATGTCTTCCTCATGATCAGAGAAAGAAGAGCTACTTCAGTGGCTAACATGCAAGATGAAGCCTTGGAAGTAGAATCCAATGTGTTGGAAGTTAATAGGCTCAGAATAAAATATGACAGAGACAAGGGAAGAGGGAGAT